>JANHGN010026680.1:81000-97164 GCA_024605025.1 Megaceryle maxima | reverse complement strand
GTTGGTCTTTGTTTGACCCAATCATATATGGATGCATATTCTTGGGAAAGATATAAAAAGACTTGTTAAAACAATAATGACGGCTTTTTGCTCACAATTCAGTGTATGCCGTGTCCGTCTCAACAGCGACACCCCCTGATAGTAATTACATCTCCATCACCCGTGCTGTGGACCAGATTAGGCCCAGCAGCAGATGGGAGCTGTGTTCAGGAGCTGGATTCTGGTACCAGGTTCAGGAACACACTGATTTGGATTGAAGGCAGAACAGAGTCCTCCTTGGATGCTCTGAAGGTACCGAAAGAGGACCTGAGCCAAGCCGAGCAAAGCTGGAAAAGCTGTCCAGGAGGGGAGAAGAGTCCAGGAGCCCCCAGAGAGATAGACCCTCCAAATCCCTCAGCTTTATATCAAATATGAGATATGTGGGATGGAATCCCTTGTTGGTCAGTTTAGGATCACCTGTCCTGTCCACTCCTCCCCGCAGGTGTGGCCTTTCACTTTCCTGCACCCCTCAATGCAGTGCACAAGGTCCAGCAGTGACTTGGTCTGCACACCAACCTTTGGTACTAACTCTAACCATGGGGTGCTATCACTGCCAGCAGCAGACACTGCCTGTGAAAACAGGCTGCTGACTTCAGACAGTGCAGTGAGTTAGAAGAACTGAGCTGAAAAGTAAAATCACTGAACAGAATCAGTTCTGTTCTCACTCAAACCAAGACACCTTCTCTAGGCTGAACAACCCCAAATCTCTCAGCCTGTCTTCATAGGGGAGGTGCTCCAGCTGTCTGATCGTCTTTATGGCCCTTCTCTGGACCCACTCCAGCACCTACATGTCTTTCTTACACTGGGGACCACAGATCTGAACACAGTACTCCAGGCAGAGTCTCACCAGATAGGTAGAATCACCTCCCCTGACCAGGTGGCCAAGCTTCTTTTGAGTCAGCCCAGGATGCAATTGGCTTTCTGGGCTGTAAGTGCACATTGATAGCTAATACTCAACTTTTCATCCACCAACACCCCCAAGTCTTTCTCTGCAGGGCTGCTCTCAAACCACTCATCAGCCAGCTTGTGTATCTGTGCCCTGACCAAGGTACAGGACCCTCACTTGGTCTTACTGAACTTGATAACATTTACATGGGCCCACCTCTCAAGCCTGCCAATGTCCCTCTGGATGGCACCCCTTCCCTCCAGCACTATTGACTGCACCGCACAGCTTGGTGTCATTGGCAAAGTTGCTGAGGGTGCACTTGATCCCACTGTGCATGTCACTAGCAAAGATGTTAAGCAGTGCCCCTTTGAGGAGCACTTCAGACACCTTTGCCCAGGCAAATAGCAGCAGCATTCCCTGTTAATCCCAGAGTGATTAACTCTGTGCAGGTGAGGTTTTCACCCAGATGATAAGAGACATCAGATTGGATTTATGAGTTCACAGTGTGAAGCTGATGCTCACCCTGCAGCATTTTGTTTATGCAGCTCTTCATGCTGCCTCTTCCCAGCTTTCTGTGAGGTCCAGGAATTAGGAAGAGGCAGGGCAAGTCACTGAGGTGATACTGTGTGCATGGGGTCCCTCAAGACACACATCTGGAGTACCACAAAATTAACTCAGTTTGACACTGTGCTGTCTTCTGCATCTCAGCTGGGTATCCCAGGAGCAGCAGCCTCTGAAGAAAGGCTTATGAGGATTTTTCCATAACAGCCTTCCTGTCATTTAAGTGTATTTGGGAAAAGGCCAAAAGCAAGTAGTGAAGTTCTTCACTTGACAAATACAAGTTACTCTCAAATAGCTTAAAAATAAAGGAACCCTCTCTATATTGTATATATATACATATGTATAAACTGCATATACACACACAACACTGTTGCGTCTCATTGCAACAGATGGTACCATCTCAAGGTGTTTGATTGTGACCTCCCTGTCTCACAGAGGACTGTGAGAAATTTCTTAGCACATCTCTATCAAAGTGCCACTGACTACACCATGTGCTTTGAGACCCTGGAGCAGATACTCTTCTAATCGAGGCTCTGCACTGTCCATGTGATATGCAGGTCATGCCATCAGTGGGCCATTCGGTGAAAGATGCAAAAACATCTCAACAACAGAGAGGTAGATCATTATGAGACTGGTGCCTTTGGTTAGAAAACTAATTCACATCTGGACATCTTATTAAACACCTGCATGTAGACACTGAGCCAGCTAAACAACTGAAGTAGATCTGTGACTAGTGGATCAGGCTTTTTGGCTGCGATGTTCTAAACTTATTCACAACTTCTGAGGGAAAAAAATTCCCTGCTCATTCCACAAGGGTTTAGACTTAAAATACCTTCCCCTGCAGACAAGTATTTTTGCTCTCTTCATTACAGTCTTTTCAAGTAGAGAAGTTTCTCATATATTCAAAGGCCTTTCAACAAAAGTGTAGCATGTGCCTTGACATGGCTTAAGAGGCAAGGATGGCTTTGCATTTTTTGTACTATAGGAACCCAAACATTTAGAGCTAATATTTTTATATCTCAACTTCTAAGCAAATGACAGTTCTGAAAAACACTCTTTGGGATATAAATAATTAATCCCACACTCCAAGTGCCTAAATCCTTCTATAAGATAGGAGATTTTGATTGAAATATTTCAGATAATTCATGAAGATGCACAAATTTTTTATCCCCTCATGCACTGCACTTCAGAGGCAATTAAGTTTTAGGGTGAACAAAAAAGGAGAAACACTGGAAATCTCATTATAATATTTAAAAATGCATTTAAGCCATTAGCTATGAAAGACCAAATGCATAAACAGATGTTAGAGGAGCGGTTCCACCCCGTACTCCTCTTGCCTGGCAGAAAGTCTTTAAGGAGGACACAGCTTCACCAGGAATAAAAGTATCTTCTCCCCATTTATAATAAACTATGCACCCTTTCCTGCAAGCTGGGAAATGAGGGGGCTGGAGGGAATCACCTCTCTGATACACATTGCCTGGATGCATACTCAAGCCACAAGACTCTTGCACTCAAGCAACACTGTCAGCTTTGGTTTTCAATGGTTTTTAATGAAGGTCTGCTGACCAAGTCCCCAAATAGAAGGTTATTGTCACCTGCCTTTAAGAGAAGATGCTGGGCTCTCCCTGCCACACTGAGCTGAATCTTAGGGCAGCTCTCACTTTGCTCCCTTAACTTGCAGCGCTGCCTGATAGCATGGATCTGTGTCCAGGGCATTGCTACAGGCACTGCTTCCCACCACAGGGCTCCAGGCTCTAAGGCTCACCCCAAACTGATCATCCGAACCCCTCCCTCACAGAGGAGTGCTACCAGACAGCCTAACCAAACAACTCCAGATTTTCAAAATCTGACTCTTAACCACAAACCATGCCAGTCTGACACGCTGGTAGCTTTTTGTTTTGCATTTATTTGCACCACCACGTGGTATTCTTTGGCTGTAGGATGTTTCCTACATGTGGGGACAGACATGGTCAATGGTACAGCTGGATATTCTTTAATCATTGTCTCAATCCGTGACGTGCAGTTATGTAGAAACTACCCATAAGGAAACACTGAAAATATTCAGAGAGCACATTTTTTTTTCCCTACTTCTCTACCTCTGCATTTCATATACCAGAGGTCAATATCTTAGAATGCAGATAATTACATAGAAAACAAAAACAAATTCTGTCCCCTTTTCCCATGGTGCCTTCTCTCATTAGGGTTATAGAGATAGTTTATTTTTACGTTGATACCCACAGGGAAACTGGCTGGGCAAGTAGATTCTCACAACAAAAACTTACCTGAGAAGCACAAGCAGCAACATACGCAGGTAACATAACACAGGGGAATGAAGATAATGGCATCATGAAATGGACCCAGTATTCCTGTCACATTTAGAGAAGTACAAATATATTTATATTGGTTCTAGTTTCTCCACTTGCAATAAGTCTGCTTTCTTCTATTAGATCATCTACTATTGGGGTAAAGGAAAAGTTATTATTAAAAGTATTGCTAGAGGCAGCACATGCCTCCATTTCCAAAGCAGTAATTACATGAAGTACTCATATAGAAGAATCTAACTCTGAAACTTAGATTTAAGGAGTCCAAACCATCCCTTTAGTACCTTATGAGTGATCTCAGCTGAATACAAAGGTATTTGATATGTCAGATCCATCATCAGCATGCCACAAATAAACATATCTTTTATCCACCTAGACTTGCTCTTCCTTAGCTGGGATGAGAGAAAATGCTCTGTGGAGATATTAGAAAGATAAGTCACACAGTTGAGGCTTTAGGTGAATCCTGTAAGCAAAAGAAAAAGATTGTTTTTTTCCTCATAAATAGTCAGTTTTCAAAGAGCTGCATTTCAAGGAAAGAAAAAAAAAAAGTGTCAGTCTGAAGTAGCGTGACTGATTCCCTTTGAATTATCTCAGCATGGTGTCATCCTATCTGGAGATGTCATTTGTTTGTATGACTAGTAATTGGGCCTTAAACTGGCTAACAGATTTAGTAGGATCAAGCTCTCATATTCAGAGCACTGTGAAAACATATAGAGAGTTTTTGATCTTTAAACTGAAAGATAAATGGATGTTATCCAGGTGACATGTGCCACTAAGTACCGAAATAACGGGTTTAGAGAGCGGTCTTTTTGGTATTTGGTGCATTCTTCTGCTAATAGCAAGATATAAGTCACTCTTTGCCATGCCAGTCTTGAAAATTCTCTGAATATTGATAAGCCTGTGAAAAAATGAGTGACAGACTAAGCTTATAATTTTAAGCATCTTTTGCCAATATATCTGAAGTAACCAATTCTCCCTCATCACAGAATGAAAGATGGTTTCATACCATCTTGCTGTTTGTTGGTTTTGAGTTGTAGAATGATTTAGCAGGTTTGAAAGGACTTAGGTTGACACACTAATTTCTATCAACACAGATAAAATTACGTTTGCAGCAGATTAATTACAATCCATATTTTTACATTATAATCTTATGCAAAGTGTGTGCAATTATAATCTACCATCTTTGTTATAAAGCAAAGTAGTTTCTGAACATTTCAGTTTAAAATCACTATATCCTCTACTTCTCATTTAGATTAAAAGACTGTTGCATTGCAGACTACATGCTATTAAAAAAGAATATATATATTTTCCTATTCTAGCCTCCTTTTTAATTTTAGTGCTACCTCTAATTATTTTCAGAACTTTTCTTCTACATCTAAGGACTGCTGGTCTGTTAGTGGCAGCAACTGTGTCATTAAAACTCTCTTCCATATAAATCAAATCTTTGGAAGGAGCTAGAGGAGCATTTATTACTGAGGCACTCTCAGCTCCCTCTAATGAGGTCAGAGAAGCTGAACTTGTTTTACATTTGGAACAGATAATGCTAATCAGCTGTTACTGAGCACAGCTTCAAGGTGACTGCTGTGTCCCAGTAAATCTGTGTCATATTTGCACGTAGATAGATGTGGAACTACCACACATTAAGAAAATGGAATGTAATATTTTAAATATTAATATTTTATGTTGATGACTCAATTACCTGTCATACCCTATAGTAACACTCTCCCAGAGTGAGCAATGTATTATAGCATCATTTTCTATTAATTTAATATACAGTAAGTCTGTTGCTTCCATTTTCTACGGAAAAAAAAGAAAAAAAAAAAAAGAGCCCTCATGTGTTTGCTACTTTTTAGTGTATTTCTATTTTAATCCAATCAATATATGAACTTACCTGCAGTTGAAGACATTTTATTCTCCCATTTTTTTCAAATCCCTTCCTAAAAATTCTTATTAACTTTAAAAAAACAAGGACTTCTAAACTGGTCTCAAGGTATTTAAATTCCATCTATGAGGGCTGGACAACTCCAAGTAATGCTTCCAAAAATTATATGCCATTTTACAAACTTAAAAAAGTTTATTACCGGACAAATTCCATTAAACATCATTTCCAGATCAGTGCAAAGAACATTAGCAGACTAAAACCTGGAAGCTAATAAACTCTCTCTGTTCATACTCTCGGAACATTAATTTATACATTCACTTACACCTCTCTCATCAAGACTTTTATTTCTGAAACCTGCTCTGTATTTCTCCTTGGTATCTCCACATTCAAATTATCTTTAGTCACATCCCTTTATATTGAAATTCTGTGGCCAGACAACAGAATTGGTAACCACTGTGTGCCTGAGCTCCTGATGCAGTCTTCTCCCTGCTTGATTTGTACTTCTGAATCCATCTGGTCAGAATTAAAACTGCCTTAAAATAATCACTAGCAGCACGGTGCATCCTTTGTAGAAAAGTTGAGGATACGGCTGACAACACATTACAGGGTATTTCTGAAATACAAACAAGATTCAAAGCTGTGCAGAAATAAATCTTTTGCTTTCTTTTTACTAATTGTCTCCGTTTGACAACCCATTCCTCAAAATGATGACATGCATTCTATACTGTGTTTTGAATTTATATTGTATTCTTACAGCTTTGAACTTGAGGCTTCCAGATAAGTGTACAACACACACAATAGAAAAACCTAAAGAGATTACCTGGAACCATTTCTGAATGTCTTTTGTCTGATGTCCTTAACTTCTGGCATTTCCATAAATTAAAAAGTATATTTCAGTGGACTTGCAGAAGTATCTGCTCTTCTGTCAGAAGTTTTACAGGTTGCTATTCACTCAATTAGTGAAAGAAGTCAGTGGAGTGGAATTTGGAAATAAAAAGTTACCTGCTCCTACTCCATTTAATGCTGTTATACTGTGTTGCCAACTTCCAAACACCAAGAGCTATTGAAGTGGCAACTACAGAGTAAAGTTGAAACTAAAGGTCATTGCCAAGGAACTGCAGTCTTGATACAAACAGTAGAAGACACTCAGTCCAGCCAATGTATAACCATCATCACATTATAAAGTGAAAGCCTAGTCGTATTCCCGGGAAACTCCATGAGTCCCTCTCACGGAATTAGCTTCCTTCACATGAGTGGAAAACATAGCAGGAGAGGGAGAGCAGAAGGAGCAACAGTAGTAGAGAATATGGGAGGCAACAAAGGCCAGCTACTCTGTATTCTGTGTGTACTATCAAAAATATCCATCAAAATAAACAATTTTTGCATTTAAAAGATTTCTAACAATGCACCAGTACACAGCTGATAATGGGAGAAAGATATCAACCCATTACAAATACAGCAAGATAGTCTAAAGCATCTTATCAAAAGCTGATTTATAAGCACACAAGTACTATACATCATTCTAGCTTACAAAACTCTTACTGCTCTTCTATTACTTTAACACTTCAGTTCGTTATATTGTTGCTTTCCAAGTTGCTGCAAGCCTACAGAAGAGTTTAATAGGTTTGCTTGAAATTAAGCATCTCAGAATTCTCCCTACTGGGATTTAAACCAGTCCAAGATAAGACAGCACTTATTCTCAAGCTTCTAGCCTTGGCTCCACTGTTCACTATATGGACCTTCAATCCATTAAGCAGTTCAGAAATGTGAAATTTAGTTTCATCATGTATCTTAGCAGCTATTTTGAAATTCAGGAATTGGCTACAATTTTGCATATATTAATAGCTCAGATTTGCAATTCCATTTACTTTGTCCAAAAGAGCAGAGAGTCCTCCAAAGATTCACCTTTACATTAAGACATTCAGTATTTTTATATGTTTATTTATATACATATAAAGACAGCAACAGCAGCCTTCAAAGGATCCTTCCTTAAATGTTATTCATGCACATTGCTTATGAACACTTGACTTTTATTAAGGCTTGTCTTTCAGTACAGACCAGTGGATTGTGACTGACAACTGTGGCACACGTCTTCACAAGCACTAACACAGAGGAAATACCTCTATACAAATACTTCCTTGAATATCTAATAACTGAACATTTCCCTTTCAAATAATATTTAACATTTTGTGCTGTGGGTCAAATTTGTTGCTGTAGATTATAATTATACAGTTACTAAAGTTACCTTGGTGAAGTAAGCTTTTACTTTTTGTGAAGAGACCACACATCCTCCAAGGATGCTACAGGTCTCAGTTCAAATGCACTGCATACAGGGCAGCTGCTTTTCCAAACGAGAGCATAGCACGGTAATGATGACAAAAGAAGCTGCTCAACTGTATTTGTTACCTCATTTTTTAGTGTAAAGGGCAGAAATACAAGAGGTCCATGGGCTGCCTCCATGATTGAGAAGAACGTAAGCTTGCCCAGACAGCATAAGGACACTGCATACCAATGTGTCAGCATCAGATGGCATATTTCATTGGCATGCATTTTAAGCAGTACTCAAGAAATCTAAGGATTGTTAAGTATATGCAAAATTAATAGAAAGATGAATATTTAAAAGTACTAGAAAAACACATCTTAGCATTTGGGGTTTGTCATAACCTAACATCAAGCTAGCAAGGGACTAGAATCAAGATTATCCAGTACTAAGCTTTCCTGTGTAGCCTAAGCAGATTCTCTGAAGAGTGATTTAAATTCCCTGCATAACTTTATTAATTATCAGGAATGTGATTTATTCAGATTGACTCCTCATAATGCAAAAGCACATTTAAGACATGAATCTATTCTATTTGAAATGAATGAGCTCAGAGAACACTGAAAAAAAAAAAATGCAGTGATTTAAGCTGGTACTTTGACAGAATAAACTCACATACTTTATCTAGATTATGCTTTATGTTATCTTCACTCTTCACATTGCTTCAAGGTCAAGCTCACAAAGCTGAGGTTCTTAAAGTCAAGAGCATCTATCACATAACCTTATGAGAAAATAAGTTTTGATTAGTTAGTATATCCAAACTCATTATGCTAAACCAAAGCTGTTTTAGAAGTTAAAACCAGTTTCAAATTAAGAAATATTGCACTTGATAAGCCAAAAATGGATGGCTACATAGTTGGAAATCAGTGCTGTGTTTTTAATGTGCATGCTATTGTATGGCAAAAATAATGAAAAGTGACATTTTAAAAGGCAGTTAGGGCTTATTCGTTTAGAGATAATAGCTTGTAATAACTACAGCTGCTCTTTTAAGTGCATATTCCATATCAAGATGCACTGTCATGGATTTTGAAATCTAGTGAGCAACGAGGTATTACAAGCTACAAGGCTGCATTCTCAGTTTTGCAATAGCTTCATCCTATGGAAAAGTAATTGTGAAATGCATGTTGTAGATCACCCTCAATTCTTGGAGTGGGAGAATGGGAAGTACAAGCCATCTGGACTTGCAAACAGCAGCATGCCACTGACCAACATTTTTCCCAGTTCCTTATCAGGAATCAAAATATTATTCCACATCAGGAAACAGGACAGAAGGCAGCATTTTGCTTTTGTGGCATATAGGTTGTTGATGTTTTGGTTTTTTTCCAGATGTCTCTTTATGAAGTCACCTTTCCTTTTTCAAGTAATCCTTCCAGGTCACAGAAGGAAAATGCTTTGTGTTGAAAGGGACCTTTAAAAGTCATCTAGTCCACCCCTGCTGCAGTGAGCAGGGACATGTGCAACTAGATCAGGTTGCTCAGAGCCCCATGCAACCTGACCTGGAATGGTTCCAGGGATGGGGCATCTACTACCTCTCTGGGCAACCTGAGCCAGTGTATCACCACCTTGGTGTAAAATATTTCTTATACCTAGTTTAAATCTACCATTTTTTTTTTAGTTTCAAGCCATTACCCCTCGTCCTATTCCTACAGGCCATAGTAAAACGTTTGTTCCCATCTTTCTTATAGTATCCCTTTAAGCATTGAAGGGCTGCAATAAGATCTCCCCAGGGTTCAACCCCACTCTCAGCCTTTTTTCACAGGAGAGGTGCTCCTGCCCTCTGATAATTTTTGTGGCCTGCTTCATGGCAGTACTTTTCCCTAAGCAGAGTTTGGCATGGCACTCAAGTCAGTTCATTTAGGAGTCTTAATGGGCATCAATCAAGGGATACTAATTATATGAGCTTTCATGTAATATATTAACTGGAGCTGGCCAAACCTTTCAGTAAACTGCAACAGGCAAAAAGCAGTGCTGCCAAGTTCTGCATGGAAAACACCAAGCAGCCTTTGTACATACAGCCAGCAGATGGTGCTGTGGGGTTCTGTGCTTCGATGCAGTTTGGTTTCCATTTTCAGCTCACACTTTATATCATCAGACACTTCTGTACTGTACAGCAGTGGTGTTATTCAAACAACTTGGCCTAAGAAAACTCTTCATATGATGCACAAGCAATCTGATGCAGCAAACCAGACCCCTACATGAAACACTATTTTTCTAGAAGTCTTCCAGGAGTCAGGAGTGATGCAGGCAGGCTACAGAAATAAGCTGGCACCACCAGTCCTTTTTGCCTGCATTGTTCACTCAGGCCAAGTACTTCTGCTTTTGTGGTCACCTGGGGCAGGGACAAGAGAGCTACAGCTAAAGCAAGTTCTGCTGCAGCAAGGTGATGATTTCCAACTTTATACATTTAAACAAACCTGAACTCCCATTAAGTCTCATAAAGGACCTGTTACTTCAGCAACTTACTCCTGCATGCTTAACTAGGCCCCTGCATTTTCCTCAGGCCATTTTAATCTCCTTCTCACAGGGTTCTGGCACTCCACCCCATGCCAAAAATATTTCTGCTGCCTATCCAACAGTATCTGCTCCCCAGCCTCTTTTACAAACCCCGTAACGCACTCTTTTGTTTTGAGCATCCTTGACAATTCTGTCATCCTGTACTCAGCGAGTGCAGAAGCTGATGCAGTGTCTTCAGTGCAGAACTTGAGCCAATTAACTGTTCCTCAAGAAATTAGTCACAAGTGAAAGAGGACAACCACAGGCATGCTCACTTTCTGAATATAGTTCATTATATTACCAGCATTTCTCCTGCCCAAATATGTTTTTTCTTTGCAAGAAGCTGGTATTACCTCAGTCCAGGAGCTAAGTTTAAGTTTTGATGCTTTCCAAAATGATAGGCAGAAAACAAGCAATGTAAATTCACTGTCAGCCAGGGAATGGTCTTTTTCTATGAAGTTACCCCATCTAAAGAAGCCCGAGGTCTCAATTCAGTAACTGAGAATATTGCTTTAAACACATTAACTGACAAGACTAGTTACCCTGTATAACTAGTCGATCTCAGCATACAGATGACCTTCAAATATTGAGACATGTCACTCTGTCTTATGTGCAGACCCCATGCTGTAGCAGCAGTTCCACTGCCACTGAAAAGGTGAGAACCCAGCAGCCCACTGCCCAGTGTTTGTACAGATGCTAGCAAGTATTGACACAGGCACATGACATGGGTCTTATGACTGTACCCCAGCCACAAGTGCAAAGTTTAATGATGCCAGATTATCTCCAGCCATCACCTTCCCTGACAAGCCAAACAACAGAGAAGCACTACAAGTTTCACAGTGAGGACAGCAGACTCCTCCCTGCCCCAACAGCCATCCACTATTAAGACTCTGGATCAAGCAACAAGGAAAACTAGGCAGACAAGACATTCCTGCCCTCTGCCCTGCAAGGGAGGGAGCATCACATGCTGCTCCCCTGCTTCTCAGGATACAGGATTGAACTGTGCTCTGACACTTCTCAGAGAAAAGCATCATCACTTGAAATACCTACCTTAGCCTGCTAGTGCTGCTCAGGGGATTTGGAAACTGTGAGCCAAATCCAGTTCAGATTAGCACACATTTAAGAGGGTTTGTTTTTACATAATACCAGAAGTTTGAAGGAGTTGGATGATGGAGCCAGAAGTTGGATATCCTTAGTTGCAATGAGCGATGCTCTTCTCTCCCCACTTCCACCTACAAATTCCACCTACTCCTCTGCATTATCATCAGTTATGTTAGTGTCATGACCCATCTTAGAGCCAAAATAAAACATTTTCTGAGTTTCTCACAGAAGAGCAGGATTTAGCAACATCTGCTTCAAGTCAGCAAGCTGTTATGCAGCCAGAGTCTAAGGAATAAAACTTTGGATTCCCAGAAAGTACAGTCTGTGTAGCCACATTGCTCATCTGCCTCCATGGCCATAAGAAAGCTCCTCCCAAATTTGCTTCACCACCCCCTTCCCCCCAAGTCATTATTTAATCCTTACAGATCAAGAGCCAAACTCTAGAGCATGATTATTTATTGTCCTTTTAGGGAGTACAAAGGCAGCTTTACAAAAGGATGGCCAGTAGTCATTACCACAGTGAATTTTGTTATAACCTAATTCACTGTAAATTGAAACCTGCAGGCAGGTATAAACTGTGAGAGACAAACTGCTCCTCCAACTTGCTCAGTTAGCAAGATAGATGCCTCACCACAGCTTGAACACATTCCAGTACAGCCCCATAATCTGTCACTGTGACTATTTCCAGAACACATCCAGGAATAAAAACCTTAAGCCTGGCTGGCAATTCTGCAACTGATGTGGCTGCTTAAACAGCTGATAGCAAACTGCTCCTCCTGCTTTACAGGAAAAAGGGAGGAATATAGCAAACCACAGCTTTGAAGTGATACAGAGGGGACAAAGATGCAGTTCGGGACTGCTGGCCAGATAAAGAATAGTTTGTATCATTTGAAGTAAACTTAAGAGAAATTTTTGGTATATAGTATTCTTAGTCAATTGGAACCATATGGTTCCCTCTTCCCCACCAAAGCCATGGAGTGCTGGTGGAAAAGGGAAGCCATGTAAGACTTGGTAATTGATGACATTCTGTAAGAAAATTCAGTCCTCCAATCCTAGACCAGAAGATTAAAAGTGTCTAACTTAATCCTTCAGCTGGGAGACTTCATAGAGGTATGCACCAAGCATCTTCACCCCCTGGATGTAGTTGTACCTGGAAAGAAGATAGCTTCCATTAGCATTGTCTTAGCATTGTCTTAGCTTGAGCTCTATTTGTAGTTGTGCATTTTGCAGTATCAGTCCTATGCAGGCAAGAGATGCTACACACACTACTGCTGCAGGCAACAGGTACTACTTCCAACCTCCCTGGAATCTCCTCTGGCAAGACAAGTGGCATCCTTGGGTAGGGGAGAGTAGCCAAGCTTTGAGACCAAAGTATGAAAACTGCTTCTGGTTTCAAGTGTGTAAAACTCCTTCTAAATCTCTTATGTCTCCTCTGAGACTTGCAAAACTTGCCTGGATATGTTTCTGTGCAACCTGATCTAGGTGACCCTACTTTAGGAGGGAGGTTGGTCTAGATGATCTTCAGAGGTCCCTTCCAACCCCCACCATTCTGTGAAAACCAGAAGCAGTAATGAGATCGAGGTCCAGCTACAGACTTGTTATTCACCCAGTCATCATCTGCTAGGGAGAAGTGGCTCTTCACCTTAGACACTTCAAGAAAGGCAAAAGCCCAGTTCTTCTTGGTCCTCTTCATAACACATTCCGAGACCCACAATACAACTCAGCCTGGCACAGGGATAAGTATTCTCTTACCTATTTAGTTTCTCATTTTGAGAGTGGGCACCATCATCTGCAGCTCCAACAGGAAGCAGCATGACATTCTTGCCTGTTGCTTCTTGAAAAGTAAGGGTAACAGGAATGCTTCCTCCCTCCCTCGTCAGGTCTGGTTCAACTCCAAAAACTAGAACAAAGTGATACTCTAGTCAGTTTGGAACTGTATTTGTTTTTCCAGCACAGATCCTTAAACAAGTTATGAACCACTTCTGTACCACATGCTGACCAAATCTTGCTGTTTTAACCAGCCAGACTGTAGAGGTTGCAGAATTGTGGGATTTGCCCCAAGATGTAGTGCTGGAGCACTGCCTCTTTCAGAGTTCAGTTACACACTTCATCTGAAAGTCTGCTTGTACTCCAACCCAAATTAGATTTGCTCTAGTTGCCCTAGCATAACTGACTAAGAAGGGTGCCAGAATGACTGAACTGATGGCTTTGGCTACGCAAGCAACTAGAACTACAGACAGTCTCATCCTTATGCAAAAGCAACATCAAACCTATGGACTTGTTAGCAAGGAATAAGCTTGCAGGAGGAATAAGTATAGCAGGAATGAGCTTGGTATCAAAGTTTCTTTCCTTCCTGTACCTCAGACTTCAGAGTAAGAATTGTACAGGACACCCTTACTTAATAAGCCAAACCTATCACGTAAGTGCAGAATGCACACATGACCTCCTGAGTATTTGAGGTCCTGGAACAAGAAATCTTTAGTCCTCAAAATGCCACGTGGAAACCCCACTGACCTGTCTTCATGGCTCTCCGACCAGCCATGTAGTGAGGATGGTTGAAGTCTGACACCCAGGGTTTTCCACCATGGCCTAAGTATACTCTGAATTTGTTGGGGCTCTGCAGCTCTGCAAACTTTTTGCTCACGTAGTCTTCAACCTATAAAGAAAGTTTGAACAGTTAACTGCTGTCAGCATTTGTATGAACACTTGTAAAGACTATATTAAAAGCACTTTAGTGCCTTGCAGGTCACTACTACTGTGCAGCAAGACTTTTCCTATTACTATTATTTCATATTGTTCCTATGTATCTCTGCTCTGAAGTCAGAGTATCTCCTGTTCTGTAAAACAGTGAAGCAATGTCAAACTCTTATGTTTTTGAATATGCACTTCTGGCAATCCAAGTGCCCTACAATTAAATTCTCCTTTACCCCTAAGCCCTTTGAGTTAGTTGAAAGAAATTGAATCACCAGGCCACAACAGTCCAGTGTGAGACCACATGGCAATTGCCTCAGTTGTCTGAGCTGAGGTGCAGAACAGGGATGATGGCAGCAAAGCAAACAGAACTGCTTTAGAAACCAGAAATACTCTTCCCCACCAGGCATGAAGAACAGAAGTCTAGGGACACTAATTGTTTTGATACCATCAATCCATCTCAACATACATGCTTTGTGACTTCTTCAGGAGTCATGTTTGGCACAAGCCGGATTGAGAACTTGCCAATCACTTTCCTCGGAATCACAGTCTTAGCTCCAGAGCCTGAGAAAGCTCCTTCAATTCCATGGAGAGACAAGGAAGGGTATCTCCACCTATGCATAAGGATCTCTCTCTGCAGAGAGAAAGGGAAAGATACAAGGTTACATGAAGCTTGACAGAGTTTCCCAAAACAAGAATTTCTTTCATCTAATAGACTTTGCAAGAAACTGTGCTTTCTCCCATGGAGAAATGTAGCTCCTTCAAGACCACTCAGATGTACACAGCAGCTGCTTCTCCAATTAAGCACACATTTTGTTACAGCAGCTGGGTTTTCCACACCTTAAGAGACTTAATAGCTCTAGCTTGGCTTTCTCCTAGTTCTATGAAAGTTACAGGACACGACCACTCTGCTTCTGACAAAGACACAAATCCACTTATGTGTTCAAGCACAGTGTGTAGGGAGTGCATTGGAAGCTCTGGTCCCCACTGCCACAGGCCACACAGGTGCCTTCATCACCAAGTCACCTGCTTATGAAGATCACAGGTTTTCTAAAAGCCTCACCACCACACAGGCTGAGACATACAGTGTGTTCCAATCAACTGCCTGAACTCCACGTTGATTAAAGTGAGCACTGTTGCCTTTTTCAGATGCAGCTCTGCATTTCCTCCTTGTTGCCTCAGACACAGCTGTTCAGCACACTGGATACTGAACTCAACAACTGTGTCCTATACAGACAGCTATAGTGTCTCAAACCTGAACCACACTGCAAAAATTCAGGAGACTTAGAAATTGTGGCATTTGTAACAGCTTGCTTTGTTCCAGGCACAACTTCCCTCTAATCTCTCAAAGCAAATTTAACTGTCACAGTTCAAACCTCCCAAGCCCATTGTTTTTCACCTGGAGATGACAGCCTTCTTTCCCATCTCTTAGTCCTACATGCATTCTTGCATGCAGCTCAGTTACAACTCCTTTGGTAAATTAAGTTAGAATGTCAGTCTAGCTTAAGACTGAACAGCTTTCGTTCAGTATCATAAAGACCATCTTGTACATAAGGAGCTGACAAGCTGTATTTCATCCATTACTTCATAGGACAAGGCTAAACAAGGAAGTCTGTGTGCTCCCAGCTGATGTAAACCTGAGCATGCAAAGATAAGGTTGAGGATATAAAATTTTTACTTATACCTATTTGAGCTTGAAGTCTTCCCCTGCCAGTACAAGGACAGAAGACAGACCTGAGCAAGTTCTAAACTTGCCTTTCACAACCCTTGTTTCTGCTTTTTATGATAGAGATTTATTTATATTTAGGGTTTAATGCTTTAAAATTAGTATGTAATACCTATACCTTGCAAGAGTCAATGCTGTTCAATGCAT
>JANHGN010026680.1:0-80900 GCA_024605025.1 Megaceryle maxima | reverse complement strand
TTTATATTTAGGGTTTAATGCTTTAAAATTAGTATGTAATACCTATACCTTGCAAGAGTCAATGCTGTTCAATGCATTCACTTGAAGAGTGCCCAGGATTAAGGTTTAAGAAGTTCTGACATGAGTTTATTGAACTTGAGAATGTTGAAAGATTTGGGCAGCTGCCTAGTTCATGGCTACAAAACACTCCTTGCTTGCCAGGTTTAGGAAGGTGTTCAGTATGTCAACCTTAAGTTCACAGCTAGATGTCGATCTGTTTTCTCACCTAATGAGAAGTCAACTCCATAAGCAATTTTATTTCTGGTGACCCACAGAACTTCCTACAGATGTAGGAAATCAGATGCTTTGTGTAGATGAGGTATCTGACCTCTGGAAAAGTGCTGGCAGTTCTTTTCTAGCATTAAGAGAACAGCCCTATATAAGGAAAGTTCTGTACAAGTTTGAAAAGCTACTTATATGAAAAGGAGCAAATTTAAAGTTCTCTAGACTGCTTGCCCTCAACATGGAATAACCCAGACTAAGTTTCCAAGCAGCCAACACTTGGCAGAGGAAGTACTAGTTGAAGTTTGCAATCAGTTGTACAGTAGGTGAAGTTATCTTCAAGGCGATCTCACCATTTTAAGACATCAAATGAACTCTCTGCCTACTATATTAGTTGGTAACTACACAGATATCCAGAGGCTTGTTCATTTTCTAGTATAGACAGCTTGAACTAACACAGCTGACCAGAGAAGAGGAGGAGTACAGTGTACCTTGACATCATGCAATAGTTTTGTTGCTCCTACATCTTTTGCATATTCTCCCAGGTCAAAATCAATCTTTTCATACAGTGCCAGCTCCTCATCAGTAACAGGTGCCACAGCTTCATTAATTCCTGGTATGAGAATTTTCCCTTTCTTGTCTATAAGAGAACCTGTAAACAACAAGCACCCAATATCAGGATTCAACCAGAACATACAAGATGTTATTGCTGGGAACACTTTCCATGGGAAATAGAAGTCTTTGCCTTCTGAAAATTCTGTAAATATAATGAAATTCTGACCTCTACCTCCCAGAGCATGTACCACCAAGTGTGGAAGGCACTTAAGGAATTTGTAGCTATCCAAAATGTGCACTTCCTTGCAACTGCAATTCTACTGCTACACATATGGCTGGCTGTTTGAAGGCAGGATTCCCAGAGTTCAACATGGCATCCCTAGAAGAGTTTGCAGAAAGGAGTTGATTTACTTAACGTATGAGTTCAAAGCAAGATTTTTAGGGGAAGCAAAAGTATAGACAGTCAACTTTTTGGCAAGACCATCATATTTCTGTACCTAAGGTACCTAAGGCCTTGCACACCTGGCAAGCACCATTTCACTGATCATTGCTTTGATAGCATAAACAGCCCTTAGGAATGTCCCTCACATTGCAAACTCCCTCATGCTTTAACAGCTCTTACTCCCATTTTAGATGCATTCAGCAAAATCTGCTTTTTCTTACCCATTAGACTGATGAGATCTGTCATGGCCTCATGTACTGAACCACCATAAACTCCCGAGTGAAGGTCTTTGTCACTACATTCCACCTGGTTTGAAGTGAATTAAGATTCAGGTTATTTGACACAGATATTGTCAAGCACAGAACAGATTTTTACCCAAGCTTCTTCATGCATGTATTTTGAGAATGCATGTTTTTGAAACCAGACCACTCAGTTGCAGTACAGTAAGGCAGATACGCTTTATTGCTCTGTTGAGTACAAGCCCTTAGCACTGACTGTCCCAACCCTGGGAACTTCAGCGGTGACATCTCTTCCTGCACTCAAGGAAACAGCTGAAGACTTCTATGCCACAAGACAATGCCCCAGTGAAGGTGCTGGCTTATCTTGCTTCACACATCTGAAAGTTATCCCTCCTACCCAAGTATCATATGGGATAGTAAGACGAAGAAAAATATTTAGACAATTAGTAGAAACTGTTCTACTTAAGCAGTCAGTTCCACATTTTCTGAAGAACAGCTCTTGGAGTAAGTTACAGCTTCCACTCTTCTCCAATAGAAAATTCAGTTTAATAGTATTGTTTTTGCAGTGTATTTCAGCACTTACCTCTATGAAGTAGTAGCAAATACCCCTCAAGCCATAGGTGATACAAGGCTTCTTCTTGCCTAGCCAGTAGTTGTCAGAAATGCAAACATAATCTACATCTTTGAAGAAAGTGTCTCGCTGAGCAAAAATCAGCTCATCAAGGCCTTCAGATCCCGATTCTTCCATACCCTCTAGGCAGAACTTAACATTCACTGGAAAATCCTTTGAAAATTATAAAAAAGGACATATTAAGTATGTGTAAACATTGGACTCCTTCAGCAACCTGCAATTTTCATCTGTCATGTACAAAGCAGAAAAATGGACATGAGTAAATTAGTTCCATGACACTGGAATTTGTTAATTACACGAAGTATAACAAAGTTTGAACTGTGCTTTTGCTGGAGGCACTTACACTACCCTTCATTTGATGAAATTCAAACTCTTCAAGGAAGTTAACAAAGCTCTAGAACAACTTGTTCCTCAGCTGTGGGACGCAGCAGAAATCCATTGCCAAAGGTAAGTCACAGGGCTAGGAAAACTAATATTAATCACAAATTGCACACCACACTAGAAGAGACAGAGCTACCTTGTCTATCCTGTTTAACATATCCTCTGCCTAGACAGCACCTGAACTGGTAATTCTTCTCAAGTAATAGCAACTTGTCTTGCAAGGTAAGTCAGTCACCCTGTGCTATTTCTGATTGCACTTTTTCTTGAAGAGAAACAGCAAGACTGCTAGTTTAGTGTTACTAAGTTAATCTCTTCTCAGATGTCTGAGTGGCAGTAAGACATCAAGCTTTGCTAAAGGCAAAGATAATTTAACATCCTTGTATGGAAATGATCACATTTGATTATTCCTTCTGCTCCAGACACTTGCATAGGTATTTTCCTTCCTACACATTTCATTAAAGCAAAAATGTTTAAAGCAAAATCCAATCATCTACAAGACTAACCTGTCAGCAAGTCAGATCAACCCTACTGGGACATCACAGAATTTACAGGACTATTGCATCATTTCTCTGATCAGCTGAATAAGCAGGCTTGCCTCACAAGGGTTTGTGACTTGGATAACATTTATTGCTAGACTCAGCTGTATGTAAAAAAGCAGGATACATTTCAGGCACATACCTGGTTAGTTTTTTGATAAGCCTCCAAAGCATTCAGCCAGGCAAGCACTGGACCTTTGTCATCTGTTGATCCTCGTCCATACAACTTTCCTGGAGAAAACAGATACGAATCAACCAGCATGGAGAAAAAAAATAAGATAAAGCTTCAGTCCTCTCTTGCCTGCAGGGGAAAACTTTCTGGATAAGCTTTTTAGCCCTGCTTATATTAACTTTCATTTCTTATTCTCCTGAAGTAGAAGTAGCAGGCTTGCATCCTGCTTCATACATCCATGCAAGTGGGATAGGTACAGGAATGCAGTAGTTCTCCCATTTACTGAGCTACCCCACCTCTTCCCCAGCTGCTTCCTGGACAGGAGTTGAACATAAACCTGGAAAAGATGTAATTGCCACCACATGTAAAAAAGGTGTAACTGTGGTGTTCTCATCTTTCATGACATTTTCTACAAAAACAGCAGGAAGGTTATAGAAACAAGCTATCTCCTTTTAAGAGAAACCTATTCAATATTATTTCCAATTCAATACTACTTTGTTTGAAGAGCAATTCAATAGCTAGTGACCAATCACCTCTCTGGGTTCTCCAGATAAAAAGTGAACACGCCCAGAAAGAGCTTTAGTCACACAAGTGTTACAGACTACAGACAAGTTCCAGAAAAGGTAGCTGATGGAATCATAGTAGAGGCAGATACTGTTACAACTGAGAGTGCAGTGGCTACAGCCCTTAAGCATTAGGTGCAAACAGTACAGAATAGGCCAGACAGCCTGCAAGGTAAGGAGCCATTGGTAAACACACTTCTGACACTGGCAGCACACAGATAAGCCACAGCCTGAGGCAAGTCTAGCTCTTGCTATCAGATGAGATAATCCAGTTTAGTAACTTGGACTCTGCTGCCTATGACCAAGTCCCCAAGTAGAAACACTAGTTATCACAGGTACTTTTGCTGGCAATGATTAATGCTTATGCAACAAGAATGGTTAATGTCCTTCTACTGATGACCTTTGACACTCTTGGTACACCAACTTTAGATAGAAAAGAAAGTTTTAGTCTCCTCTTGGCTACTGGCAGTGTGTTGTTTCAACAGGAGGTACTGCACAGTTTCTTTACCTCCATTTATGGGAAACACACTTATCTGGGCACCAGCTCTGTAGAACAGCTTCTGCAGTACTCTTTGTAGCACAATATGCAAACACAGGGCAACCCAGGGATGCTGCTGCCCCAACTCCTGTCTCCAAGTATAAAGCAGCCATACTGAGTGTTTGTCCCCTGTAGTGGTTCAAAATCCCTGCAGTCTGACATGACCTTACAGGCTACAGGTTGTGAACAGCACAAGAAACTAGCTCTAGACAGCTTTCTGGCAACAAATTGTTACCACAGAGGGCAGCAGTTAAGACTTTGCTGTAGCTATGAGAAAGATAACATGGAAGTACAGTCTAGACTATCAGAAAAAACAAGCCCTGAGAGCTGCTGAGATTTTGCAGTTCTACTTGTTTACCACTTCCCCTCCTGGTTATTTTATCTCAACAGTATTAAATAAACACCAATGTCTCTCCTGACTACTTCCCCCTATAAAGGAAAATGGGCCCTTAAGATGATTAGCTAAGTTAGAAGTTAAAGAAGAATAGGACATTATAGAATAATGGAAGATTAATAGAATGCAGGTAGAATAATATCTTAAAACCATGTGAATACTTTTCATTGTCCTCTGTGTAGTCCTTACCATGGCTGGCTTAAAACTCAGTCCAGCTGAGTGAATAATGGTTATGAATAGATTCATTTTCTATTATATGGAAGACATGATAATAGATAGGTAGTTAACTTAGGGTAAGCATTTTATTAAAGAAACTATTTTTAAGTAAGATATCAATCAAGATAAATTGAGAGAAAGGAACAACTCTGCTCTCTCAGAACTCTAAATGCAAACATCTGAAGATAAGAGACTGTGAGGGCCTGAATATCACTGATCTGTGACCGATGAAGAGGAACTGAAGCAAGACAGCAAAGAACAGATGAAGATTAATAATGGACTGGGAACTGAAAGTTTGGGAAAAAAACACAAAGGACTTTTAAGAAGAATATTCATTATTTAATATTGTGTTAAGAGTATATATGTATATGTGTTGAATTTTTTTTAAGTCCTTTGACACTCACTGAGGTGATGTCCCAACTCTGAGTTAAAGCAAACCTAGTATAACCCACTGTATGGCAAAATCCTTTATCACCCCTTTCAATCTAGAGTACAACTCTAGAACAGTTGAAAATACCTTGCTTGTAAATGTGGTCATCAGTTTGTAAAGGCCACCCCCCTTACCTTCTCTTTCTACCAGTGTGAAGGGCTCACTATCCCAGCCGTCCTCTAGTGCTGCTGGCTGAACATCCAGGTGACCATATACACACACCGTCTTCTTGTGTGGATCTGAGCCAAGTGTCCCCAGGACAATTGGTGGTAGAGGGATCTCTGTTCCATCAGGCAGCTGGAAAGAGAAGGCAAGTTTTATTCAAATGTGGAACATCAGAGGCGCACATTATTAGCGGAGGAATGAATTCCTTTAACATTACAAAGATTATTAGATTAGAGGTACAGACAGCTAAACAAAATTAAGCTACTTAAACTGATTGCCAGCAGCAGTGTGACAATGGGGGTGTGACAGCACCATGCCAGTAAGTTTCCTGACAAGTCCCAGTAATAGTCAAAATGTTCAAAGCCACTCAGAACTGTTAGCTTTAAACTAACAATCCTACACCAGATTTTAGCAGAGCAAGCTGTCTGCATGACAGTCACATCTAAGGCTGACCTAAGCAGAAGTGATCAACTCCATTCAATATTGCATTCTGCACTGCTTGTCACTGCACTTTTGTCCTGTCCACAATGAAGCTCTCTAGACAAGAAATTCCTGATAGTGGTATCACAGAGTGTAACATGTGCCTACACCCAAATAAAGTCAGTGTAACAGCTGGATTTCTCTACATCAGCCTACACTGCTAAGCAAAGGGCAGGGTAGCACTGATGAACTTACTTTGAGTTCAACAGCTGAACTTGACTTAGTCCTTTGGAATACCCCATAAGCAATTAAAACACACTGTTCTCAGTCAACATGTCACCCTTTTGGTGAACACATACTCCTAGGCACTGCTCAGCAGATCAAGATCAGCTCTGACTTTTTGCTCGCATGGGCTCCAAGCTCCCATTTTTTACCAACAGGTTACATGGTCCTTGGCCAGCTGCAGCTCAAAGCAATTAAAGCCTCAATGCAGGAATTTACATTTACATTAATCACTACACAGTACAAATTGCTGTGCAGCAGTAAACTAAACCAAGTTAGATCAGACAAGTTTACAAGTTGCTTTACATTGTCCTTCATGGAAAGAGCAGCAATGCATGTAATACACTGACTCGTTTTGCATATACTTAACATAAAACTAAATACTTAAGTTAACTTTAATCCAGCTGCAAGAGTTTTCTAAATAGATATGTTACTTGTAATAAGCTCTGTAAAATCAGTTCCAAAAAGTTACACTGATGAACAAATTTGTCTGTGAATTAATTCACTTTCGATGGGATTTCAGGCTGTAAGCAGTAGCAGAGCTAGAATTGTCCTACAAGATTCCCTCTCAAGAGGGCACGTGAAATAAGCTGCTTCCCTGCCAGGACCTGTAGTGCTACAAGCAAGTATATTCCAGTTGCCAAAAGCAAGAGCTGCTCAGAGGATCCTGATACACAGATTTCACCCAGGAGTCATTAGCACCAATTACAATGACAATCTTCTATAACTAGCAAACGCTCCACTACAACAGGATTTTGAATGCCACTATCCAAGTGCTAGTCTAGCAGTTTTGGTAAAGGTCCTGTTCTGTGTCATCTAGCGACCAGGCATTCCAAAACAGGAGCATACCAAGTGCATGGTTCCCTAGGATGAGATGATATCCTCATAAGCATATGGAATCATAATTGTTTAGGTTGGAAAAGACCTTTAAGATCATTAAATCCAAACATTAAATACATTTCTCAGGTCAAGAAAAGCAGCCCAGATAACTAAAAATACAGTGGACACCCATCATATTAAGGATGCTTCTGTATCGGATAGGGGAGCAGTGCAATCTTGTGACAAATTAACACTTCTGAAAAAGCCTGAAAGTCTTTTGGAAGACTGATTGAAACACCAGTCAGTATATTTAGTCTCTGGGGTCTAAGGTCCAACACCAGCCTGCTGTTAACATCTTACATTTTCATTTGCAGGTACTCTGTTCATGTTCAGTTAGAAAAGTATTTAAAATACATTTGATAAACAGTACAAAAGATAATGCAACGTGCTTAACTGATCTGGACCCCAAGGTTCACAGTAAACAAAGGTTTTAAAAGGAAGCTCAGACTGCAGCAGGAAAAGACACTATCTTACACCCCAACAGGCTACTGCCTTTCTAGGCCACTAGCCACAAAATCCTGTGTGGCAATCCTGATCAGAAGATGCTCAGACATCAAGGAATTAGTGACCCACACAGCTAGGCTGAGTACACCCAAGCCTGTGCTGTGCTCTGCTGCAGCCACAGCTTTGCTTTCCTGCCTCTATTGCGCTGTGCACATTCATGGGCTGGACAGACTTTGCCAGCTGATTGCAGCTTGCAGGCAGTTACCACTTGGTACTGAAGATTACACCACCTGCACATCCTTGTCTTCATCTACAAGTGCAGCAAAAGGTTCTCACGGGAATATCACTTCTGTTTGGCAGTGGAATCAAACAGCTTGAGTAAATAAAACATGGTAACATTTCCATGAATGGGTTCTGCGCAGCATGCCACAGGCTGATTAGATGCCTGCTAGATGCTGCACAGCTTGGGGCTCCCAATAACTGAACAGACATAAGATTATCCATACTATCCTCTTTCTTTATAGTGGTAACTCTAGTAAAAAACATTTTAAATATTTTACAGCATCTAAGAGCCTTTCTTACTGGGATCATAAGAAGCCAGCACCTCCTAATTCAAAATTCCTTGTCTTCTAAAGAGACTTTCTAGTAAACTGACATGGAGATGCTCACATACCTTTTGTTTCCCAATATCCATGAGCTGGGTTGTGCCTCCCAGTCGCTCAATATCCTTTGCAGCAACCTCCATCATACGTCTGATTTCAGCCCTCTTCTCCGGCCATGCCGACACACTCTGGATGGCCACCCACTGAGCCAGCCGCTACAGAAAGACAGAAAAGCTAAAGGTTTTACTAAACATAAATTACAGCACAGCAGGCACTATACAAATACAACACCTTGCAATCCAACTAATAGTTTCAATCTTAAACTTGATGCAAATCGTCTCTGTCCACCTTCTCAGAGGAACACTCTAACCATTAATAATACACTAAAAAGCTCTCTAAAAAATTTCACTTTCCTACAGTTACTCCTGCAATGAGATAAAGTAAGCCTGAGAGTATGACAGCTCATGCATATTGTGCCTTTCTGGTTGCCATCCTTTAAGTATCCAGAACCAGCTAATGTCTTTCAGGCTTCTCAGAAAGGCCACTTTAGCTCCCCCACCCCCATGTGAGATCAGTGAGAGTAACAGAAGTCAAAATGAACACTTCGCATAGTTCTTGCCTGAGAGTTGGCAGTGCTACACCACTGAGTCCTCCACAAGTGAGAGGGACTGCAGTGCAAGGTGGAATTCAATAGCAGGTTAAACAGCAAAGTACAGAAGGTAGCTTCTGTCTCTGTACCCCAACATGAAGTTTCACATGAGAAAGCTTTATTCCAGCCTCATTTACATCTTTCCCATCTAAAAAGGGGAGAGACAGCATAAAACTACTCTGGTATTCAGGAATAAGTGTAAAACTTGTACCTCTGATAAGTCACTGCTTGCACTATACAGTAATAGAGCATTTCCTAATAAAACTGTAGGTCTTTGAACACAGCTATGCCTAAACTTAAGAAAAGAGTTCTCTAGCTTGACTCAAATCAGTCACATCTGCTGCCCACTCCCCCCTCCCCCCAGTTATTTGGCATTACTATAACAATGAGCATATTACATAGGTGTAACAATAAGCTTGAAGCTGACCACCTAGCTTTTACTATCCCATAGCTGTCTGTGCTGCAGGACAAAACTCAAAAGTCAAAGGAAACTTACCTCAATATAGAGGTCCTGGTGTTCATCAATGTATTTAAAGAGGGTTTGAAGAGCAGACATTTTCTCACCAGTACAGTGTTGCTAAAGATTCTGCAGCAGAAAAATAATTCAGTCTTCAAAGGTTTAAGAAGCAACAGTCACTAATCAACCACAGAAGACTTTCACCTTTCAACTGATCATGTCACACACCAAGCTGTGCTAATATAAAACTTGAGGCCACTCCCTCTCAAAATCAGCGTAGTGGCTCAAGAAAAGCACATTTAATCTCAACACCACTGTTTCTGCCTCTCCCCCCAAATAACTTTGGAAGTGAAATTGAGCAAGCTTGTCTGCAGAAATACTTGAGTCAAGTTATACTTTTACTTCAGAGTTACAGGCAACATGTTACTCAAGTAAAATTCAACTTCCAGAGAATAGATTTCATTACAAGTGTTCAACTGATAGTGGGCCATAGGTTTGAATGTTAGTAGCTAGGCCCAAAAAAGCACCACTTTCTACTCTACAAAAGTTAAAAGTGGGCTTAAAAAATATTGGGTTTTTTCAGCTTTAAAGACCCAACCTGACACTCAGCCTCCCCATAAGTCACAGTAAAGCCATGGGAACAGAAACCAGCCCCAGCAGGCCATGAACAAGTGGTCAGTGCCTCGTTCAGTGCTACCACTTCCTTGTTTTATTTTAGCTTCAACTGAAGTTGATGTCTTGGATTTTGTCACATCTCCCCTATTCAGTCTTCTGTCTTCCTTACTAGTCCAAAGTCTATATTACAAACACATAACTGTCCACGCAAACAACAAAACCAGCAAGCTTAAACTTAGTTCTCAAGTTAGACCTAAAGATACAGCACCTCCTCCAAGCCAAGAAAGTACTGAGCTTTAGAAATACACTTCAAATCTGAGTGCCTGGGCCATAAGAAAAATTCTAGTGTCCCTGTAATACACTGAACAAGCGTGTTCAGCAACACCAGCCGCTGTGATTCAGCGCTTTGCCCAGTCAGCTTTATGCCAGATTCCTTAAGCCTTTCTTCCACTACATGGAAGTCACGAGACAAGTATGACAGTCCCTAAAACATTTGACTGTTTCAGGATTTCCTGAGCAGCTGACTACTCTACATAGCTGAAATGAATACTTTCAATATGCAATACTTTCCATGCAACACTCTCCAGCGTAAGCACATCCTACCACCCCAAATCCACAAAAGACTCCCAGAATGCATTTTCTTTCAAGCAGAGTTGTACTTACACAAACCACTGATGTTTGACATACAAAAATCTTTTTACTCTCTGGAGATGGCTTCTATTTAATTTACAGCATCCATCAAGTTTAACTTTGGATAATGACTTTTAAACACCAATTAGAAACACACCAACCAACCAGACCACTCAAGCTTTCTCTTCAATAGTCATGAATGCTAAAACAAAACACCTTCTAGAAGACTATATAGACATAACCAAGTTAAAGACATGCTTTAACTGAAGCTTGGTTTCCCTGCATCCTCCCATGCAGTTAGAGCTCAGGCATGATTCTTCGGGAGCTCTTCAGAGAAACCAGCACACAGGCATCAGCCCTGTGCATCTGACCCTCCCTTTCACTCAACCAGTTCCTATAGCAACATCAGAGCTTTAGCTTCACAGCAAGCACAAAATACACCATCCTACAGGGAGGCTGATACTCTGTCCAACATAAACAAGACTTGAACTACTTGCTAAGTCAGGGACATGTATCATCTTAAACATAGTTAAATATTCTTAAAAATTAGAGGGGCATTGAATCACTCAAGTCTCACTGTAGAGCAACAAAAAAGTCTGCCCTAGAAAGTTTCAAACTTGGAAAAGCAAATGTTGCTCACTGCCCAGCACTAGGCTGGCTATTACTTCCCCTCCTCTTAAAAACCAGGGGTAGAATTTCCCACACGTCCCTCAGGCTGGAAAACCAAATCCTTCATACTCATATGGAAGAGGCTCTGCCGTTCTACCTTTTCACAGAACTGCAACCATTGCATTATGAAATAAGGCAATGTGAGTGATTACCGGTGCACTATGACAGCTCTGCCCTCTTGAGCCACATGCAGGACTAGTGCCCCAGATAAGGGCCTTTAGTCGAGTTAGGAGTCTGCAGCCACCACTGAGCACTCACCACCCTTCCCACGCCACTGAAAGTAGCGGGATACAGCACCTTGCCCACACTAGAGGCCCTGCTGATGTTGAAGGAAAGGCCGAATTTCGGACTTTACGGTGTTCGGCAGCAAAAGGTGAAGCTGCCGCGGCCGCCAGCAGCGAGGGGTAAACCACGGGGCGGGAGGAAGGCACTCCGCCCATTTCCTAAGGACCAGGGGAGGCTCACGAGGAGAGAAGCGTGAGGAATGGGATAGGGGCGCTTCCGCGGCCCGGGAAAAGCGGCCGGGCCGAGACCTGAGGCCGACCAGGCGCTTCCTACCGCGGGACAGCGAGCGAGGATCGGCCTGGGGGAGATGCCGCGCACCCGGCACCGGCCGACCCATCCCTACAAGGCCGCGGCACGCAGCCGGACTCGGCGGCAAGGCCTCCGCGCGCCGGGCCACCGCGCCACAAGGCGAAGGGGACACGACCCGCTCCACCCCCGAACCCCGCGCCGCCACCACTCACTCACACGACGCTGACCCTGCTCCCTGTGGCAGGCGCCGGCCGCTGCCGCGGCGCTTTATATAGCACCGGGCCGGCCCCGCCCCGCGCCGCGCGCCGCGGCGGCCAATCCGCGGGCAACGAGAGGGCGGCCCAGCCCGAGAGGGCGAGAGGAGCGGGACCGGGCGGGGGCTGGGTGGGGGGTATGCGGGCTCAGCCGCACGGCCGGGGGCCACCACCGCGGGGCAGCCCGGGGCTGCTGACCTTCGGCTGTGAAACGGCGTGAGCAGAGGCACGGGTGACACGAGAGAATGTGGGAAATCGTGTGGGAGATGGGAAGGGGCAATAGAACCTGGGAAGCATATGGGAGACCTTGACCAGAGCCTATCTGGACAGTAACTTAGAGGCCAGAAGGCCAATCGCATCCTGAGCTGCATCACAAGAAGTGTGGCCAGCAGGTTGAGGGAGGTGCTTGTGCCCCTCTTGTTCTGCTCTTGTGAGACTCCACCTGGAGCACAGTGTTCAGCTCTGGGGCCCCCAGCATAAGAAATCAATCGACTTGCTCAAGTGGGTCCAGAGAAGGGCTGCAAAGATGATCAGAGGGCTGAAGCACCTCTCCCATGAGGACAGACTGAGAGAGTTGGGATTGTTCAGCCTGGAGAAGAGAAGGCTCAGGAGAGACCTTATAGTGGCCTTTCAGTACCTAAAGGTGGCATCCAGGGAAGATGGGCAGGGACTCTTTATCAGGGTGTAACCTGACAAGAGGTAACCGTTTAAAACTGAATGGGAGTAGATTTAGATTAGGTATTATGAAGAAGTTCTTCACTGTGAGGATGGTGAGATGCTGGAAGTGGTTGTCCAGAGAAGCTTTAGATGCCCCATCCCTGGAAGTGTTCACGGCCAGGTTGGATGGGGCTTTGAGCAGCCTGGTCTAGTAGAAGGTGTCTCTGCTCATGGCAGTGGGGGGTGGAACTAGATGATCTTTAAGGTCCCTTCCATCCATTGTAAGATTCTGTGGTTTGGATGTGGTTTAGATAGGTTGGATATGGAAAGTGTAATATGAAGAGTAAGATGCAAAAGTAAAGATCACCCAGTGAAGAATTTCCTTTGCTCCTAACAGTGTTGGAAAGGCATAAGTTCATTCCAAGTGCAGAAAAATAAAAGTTTAGGTAAGGCTTGCATTACCCCATGTCTGACCTAAATTAAGCAAGTCCTTGTAAGATGGGAACTGCTGAAGCTGCTTCTGTTTGTGAGCAACTGAATAGCTCTGAGATGTACATTAAGCATGTCTGGATGTAATGATTTGGTAACCCATTTTGCTTATTAGACATTCTTAAAAGAACTGGAGCAATAGCAGTTGGCCACAGGCTGTAGGAAAAGTATTTCTTACCTGAATTACTGAGGGAGGTTCACCACTCAGTCAAACCCATTGGGAAGTGTGGTCCTCGGTGCCACAAACATTAGAAAATGTGCTGATAAAATTTGCTGTGAGCATGAGGCCAGGATCGGGACAGAGAAGGAAAATGGAACAGTGTGATGACCCTGAGGATCACAGAAATAAAACCATGATGAAATTCAGTAAATGGGATCTCATGAGCTGGAAATGAGAGGGAAATAAGCAGGAGTGTACTAGCTGGTCACAGAATGTCCATGAGCTACCAGAGGCTGCCATGGGAGAGAACAACCTAATTTGGGAACTTGGTGGATGGTGCCTAGGGTGTGAGGTAAGTGCTAGGACCTTCTGCAAGGTTGTGGTGAGTGTTGTCCTACGTGGGATGGTGGGCACACCTCCAGTCACCTATGGACAATGAGCTGAAACTACAATAGCAGGTCCCTGGGGGCCGCTTAGTTGGTCAGAGAAATTAAAATTCTCTGAGCATGTGCAGTTTGATTCTATGACCTACAGAGGGGACTTAGGAAAGACGTAAAGCACGCTTTATGCTGGGGTTACCACAGAGAGGGAGGAAAATAGTTATTGGTGGTGGCCATGAGGGCCTGAGGGCATCTCCTCCCCTGCAGGTTTGGCTGACTGGATTAAGGGCCAGCTGGGGGGGAGCTACAAGGGCTGCCCAATCCTGCTGGTGATGGCTCCCTGGCAGCCCTGGGGAGGATGCAGGCAGGAGTGTCCTCAGCCCATGGGAGCTGCTTTTGCTGGGCTGCCAGCACTTGGCCACAGTTGAACTACAGCTCCCATCCTGTCACAGCCCTGCCTGGCCTGGCTGTGGGCCATGTTGAGCTGGGGAGCCACAAGCTGATGCCTGGCCCAGCATCGTTCATCCCCAGGGAGGTGTCTAGTGCCTGGTGCTGGGGCTGCCCAGGTGCCCCCCAGCTGCCTGGCTTCTGGCTGGGGGGTGAGACAGGCCCTGGCTGCCCTGACAGACCCCCATGGGGAGCCCCCACCACTTCCAGCACCTCGTGCCCTGGGGATCCCCTGGCACCATGACACCTGGCACTGCTCTGTGTTGGTGAGAAGGCAGATGGTCAAATCTACTGCGCATGGACAAATGGAGCTTAGAAATTGGAATAAAGCTTCAATCCACACTTATATTAGGAAAAACCTTGGCCATGAGCAACAGGAAAGAAAAATAGAATTCAATAAAATAAATAAATAAAAAAATGCTTCTAAAAAGCTGGTCTTTGCATTTATGAAAGGTATTATGGGATATGACATGGGGTGATTCCTGGTAACCTCTTTCCATTCCCATACTCCTACATGGAAGTAATTTTTCCCACATCCCAAACAAACCACACAAACCCAAACTACAAATCAAGGACACAAGTTAAAAAAAAAAAAGGGGGGGAATAGCATTAGGGAATTGTGCAGTGAAAATACTGTGTGTACTGTACTATCAGTTTTCTGCAAGCCTGTATTGATCTAAAACCCACAAAGGACTATGTGAAGAGCAAATATGGAAACCACACAGTAGCTTACCCAAGTGAAAAAAAAAAAACCAGCAACATTTTTGCAAGATAACAGTTCCAATTATCAGCTTTGAGTGCCTTGTAAATTGTCTTTAAGGAAATGCAGTTTTGTTTTACAAGGCTGGTAATTTGGAGGTGAAAAGATTACATGCAAATATAAAAATCCTTTGGGAACAGAGGAGAAAGGAAGGCCAGAAAAAGACACATTTATCCAAAATGATTTAGGGACAGAGTGACAAAGCAAGGTACTTTATAAAGAAAACGTAAGGATGCTCCGCCTTCTCTGGCCCAGTCTAAGCTATCTAAACATCTACGCTGCTCTGTTTTCTTTTGAAGTGTGTTGTCTTTGAAATAGTTTTATTCTAAAGAAATAATTTGTAGACACTTGTGCCATTGCTTATGAATTGCGGGGGTGTAGCGTGTATGAGGCAGCTGAAGCAGTAACAGCTGAGTAGCTGAGAGGCACTGGTGTGAGGAGAGGACAACTTTGTGCATCAGCTTTGGGGGATGGCTGCGAACCGAGAGCTACGGGCTGTGGGAGACAAACAGAGATACCATTGCTTTCATAGCTGAGAAATTCCATGTGAAACCATGAAATGGGACAGAAAGCTTCTACTATGGTAATGATGCTATGGTAAACGTATAAACGTATAAAATCTCCCTCTCATTTCTTTTGAAATTAGTTTCAAGGGGTGGTTGTGTCCCTGCACGCAGGTGTATAGCATCTAAAAACCTCACATTGCTCAATTTCTCTGTCCTTTCTCCTGAGGGAGATAAACACACAACAGTTACTTTGGTTACTTTACTGCAATCCTGAGGAGGGAAAAAAAAAACAAAAAAAAAACAAAAAAAAAACCAAACATAAAAAGCTCTAAATTAGTTGTCTTCAATGTCTTTATTGTATCTTGTTGTTTCCTTTTCCTCTTTATTTTGCATGGTTCTGCTCAGGTGGGTCACAAGCCCAACTTTCTCAAGATCAGGTGCTCACACTGCTAGATTGAAAGGAAAGATGATGTGTATGGATTTGCAGAACAACGCAGAGTTGTTGGACGTATTTGCCTTCCACACACAATAGCTTTTTGGACTGGTGGCAGTAATTGAAAGCAGTAGCACAGGCAGGTTACAACTGATGTTTAAGGAATTCCTCACTGATTGTTTTAATCCCTTCTCAATTTAGGTGTGTCCTATTTATATCACAGCTGGGTACATGCACTATGTGGACATTCTGACTCCATTAGCATTGCTCACCTTAAATACATTAGTCTGGGTAATGACTTTAAAGCTTCAAGATAACATTTTTTTTCCAGGGTCTCCTTTCCTTTCATGCTTTCAAATGCACAAGAAGGGCAAAGTGTGTTAACTCCTGCAGATTGCACGTGGGTGTGCAGGAGTCAAGCTGGCATGTCCAAGAGATTCACTGAGGTTTGGAGTCCCTGTTTTTCCCAAGTGCTTCATAAGATAGGCAGGTGTTTCATGCAACCAACCTGCATCAAAGGCCTCATGAAATCAACTTAAGGTCCCAGAGTGCCTTTATGAGGCAAAATAACTTTGAAAAATACATGTTGACCCTCTTGTTTTAGGACTGTAATCCCTGGGAATACCTCACTACCACTGTGTTAAAAACATACTTCTTTTCCACTCTCCCAGAGTCTGAAAGCCATTAAGACGTCACCAGGTTCTATTATTGAGTACACATAACTAGCTTGGTGTATCTGTAAGCTTTATGTAAGATTTCTCTTCACTGACACCTGACTAACCCTTCCTGGGTTTTGTATTCACTCTGCAAGAGATACACTGAGTAGATCCTACAAAATATTGTCAGGGTGGAAGTGTTTGAGCACTGGAACAAGTTGTTCAAGAAGCTGGGGAGTTTCCACCCATGGAGGTACTTGCCAGGAAGCACCAGGGCTGGGCTGAGGTGACCCAGCAAGGGTGACCCAGCACTGTGGTGAAGACCTACAGCATCTGAACATGGCAGGCAGAGCCAGGGGAAGATGACAGGGTCCATTGACAGCCGTAGACATGGCAAATGATGGGCCAGAGCCCTGTCAGGAGCAAAAGCAGATGGAGACAAAGACCAGGCTGGAGCCAAAGGTGCAACATGGGTCTAAAGCCCACACAGGGGACAGAACAAGCAAAAGTACCCTGAAGTACTGCCAGGCCTGCCCACGCCCAGGGCTTATCCCCCCTGCCCATGGCCACAACCCCACCTCAGACCCCAAGAACTGGTAGCTTCTGACTCAGCAGGGCTGGTATCCAGCTCCCCATAGCCCTGCCCTGCCCTGCCAGCCATGGATCTCCCAAGACCAGCCCACCCTTGGACGCATGTCCTGCTCCACTCTCAGCCCATCCAGAGGGTTGGTGGGACAGGGCCTGGCTGCAGAGAACATGCCCTTCCAGACCACCTGGGGAGTTCCCAGTGCTCCTGGCCCCAGGACCCACAGGAAAGTCCTCACCTACCCAGTGCACTCACAATGGGGTCACCAAGAAACAACATATCTACATAGGTCTAAGGCCTGTCCAGGAGGCAAGGCCAGAGTGGGCAGGGTGCTAGACTGGTTGGTCTCCAAAATCCCTTCCAACCAAAACCCATCTGCTATTCCAAGAATATCCTGTCTGACCAGGTTTGAACAAAGAGTCATAGAAAGCTTGAAACTATAGCACTCAAAATTTTTTCTTTTTTTTTTTTTTTTTTTCAGGTTGTTTGCACTAATTCTTGAAGAAAAAATAGGGTAAAGGGAGAAACCCAAGTGGAAGCATGAGACTAAATTAAATGTTTTGAAATTTAAAGGTAATTAATTTGAAATGTTTAAAGAGCTGTTGCAGCAAGCTAAAGAAATAATTTCTTCAAAGTGAACAGAGCAAGAACAGGCTTACATCACACCAAAAAGCTTGAAACTGGGAATCCAGAAATTTTTTGTAACAGTAAGAATTACAGAGCCATTGTGCAGTGGTCTGGCTGGGATGGAGTTAATGTTCTTCACAGCAGTCTGTACAGTGCTGTGCTCTAGACTGGTGCCCAAAACAGTGTTGATAAGACACCAGTGTTTTAGCTATTGCTGTCCAGTGCTTGCACAGGTCAAGACTTTCTCTGTTTCTTACTCTGCCTCCCCCAGTCGCCTGGGGGTGGGCAAGAAGATGGGAGAGGATACAGCTGGGACAGCTGACCCCAGCTGGACAAAGTGATATCCCATAACATATGACAGTGTGCTCAGCAATAGAACTGGAAGATTGCCCTTACATCACTTGTTTGGGGTTGTGTTTTTTTCCTTCTACTTATCAAACTGTCTTTACTTTGACTCACATTTTTTTTTCCCTTCCAATTCTCTCCTCTATCCTGCTCAAGTGGAGGGGTGGAGTGACTGGATGGAGGATTAGATTCTAGCTGAGGTCAACCCACCACACACTGAAGTTGATTGCCTGGGGAAATTGTGGACTTTCTAATGTTGGAATTATTGTAAGAGCCTTTATCACAAATTAGACAAGAAATCGTCATCATAAGATAGATTTAATTAAGCCTGTCTTGGGTATGGGGATAGATTAAATGAGCTCTCAAGGTCCCTTTGGGTCATATTTGTCTATCTTGCAGTCTCTGTCTAGACTTCTTCTGAGATCAGTTCACCTTTTCTAACTGTTTTGCAGACATTAGCACTAGAAGCTTTCTGAGGCAGGCAAGGAGGAGGAGACGTGAAACACAGTCCTGGCATTTAGGAGCTTCAAGAAAAACTCCTCATGTTAACAGACTTCAGACAAAAGCAGATTTTACGAGATGGTCGTAGTTTTCCTTTGTCAGATTTTTCCTCTTTCAATTTTAACAATGGGTTTGTTCCAGAACATCATTCTTTGCATTAAGACTTTGCTTCCCCATTATTTTACAGATGTGCCACTCATGATGGCCACAGTTCTGAAATAAGACATGTGGAAGCAGTTTACTTTTCCATGCAGAATCTTGTTGTGGCATAGAGGTCTGTATAATTAAGCTTGGTTCTTGCTCTACTAGACGTTTGTCAGTGAAAAGATGACTGGTTTTGGGGGACTTTATTTTACTCTCTGCCTTCTGATCACATCTATTTTTGGCCAAGTATGAAATCTTTCCCGGGAACAGAGCAGACTACTATTTGTATTGGACTCATCAAAAGGAGATAAAGCTGGTGGGCCAAATCCAATGGTGGAATTACACCCACTTCTGCTGGGTTTGACTAAAAGTAAATAGAACTGGAAATTGCCTTGTCGATGACATTCCAGCAACTTAATCCTCACCTATTACCTCTGGCTTTTCAAAACCAAGTGGTAGAAGGAATGTGGCCTTAGAGCCCAAACTCATTTAGAGGAACAGAAATAAACTAAAGCAAATCCAAGCATCATTTACTGCCCCTTTTTTTCCAATCAGTACTATGGCTCCAGAAATAACCTTGCTCTGGTCTCCTAAAAAGCAGGGGTGCTTATGAGATGTATGTAATAGCTGAGTGCTGAACACTTGGGTGTGTTCATGGCCTTCCTAATCTATATATGCATGTGTGCCATATAGTAATTAATGAGTTTGATCCTCCAACAAAAGAAATACTGTTTTCTTTTTCAATAATCAAAGTACAGGGCAGATTACACTTAACCTATGTAGAAAATGTTGTTTACATGAGAGCATACACTGCAGAGTGCCTGTGTGCCTGAGTCTCTGGTCAGATTTCTGTTGGGGTGCACCCTACATTGGACTGTGAACCCAGCTTTTGATGTTGTGGACAGAGATGTGGACCCAAAGGAGCACCACAACTGAGACAAGAACTGAAGTCTAGAGTCCTGGTCTCATGACCATTCTCCCCACCCTTGCATAACAGAGCACCAGGATGAAATGGGGCCTGTGAGGCTCAACAGCCCAAGTAATGATAAATACAAAAGGACCCTTCTCCTCTCTGCTCCTTCCTTTCCTCTGCCCCACCATTTACTGGCTGTTCCTTTTATCATCTCCAGTGTCCTTTCACTATACTGAGCCTGGCAAGTGGAGAATTTATATTCCCAGGGCACATATGACCCCGTGTCTCCATCCAGTACAACTCAGAACAGAGAGATCTGCATTTGTCCCTCATGAGACCAAAGAGGGTCTTCTCCTTCCTTACTGATTCCTACAAACATCTTCTAGTCACCAGCCTCTTGGTGCAGTGGTTGATGCATCAAATCTTTCTGCAACTCTGGTAATCCCTATAACATTACAGTTGTAGCTTTCCTTATAAAAAATACACTCAAAAGCTTGTTACAACTTCAGATCACACAGTACCAAAACTGTGTAAGTTTCAGCAAGTCTTCAGCAGTCACTAGTTGCTTGACTAAGCCAATTCAGAGCACCATGGATCTTGAAGTGTCTCATTTTAGGCACTAGATTTATCTGCAAACCATGAGAATACAAGGGTCTTGCAAGTGCACTGCTGGGTAACTCTACACTCCTTTTTTCCTGTCTTTTTACAAGGTGTCTCTGCCCCTCCCTGTAAGTGCTATTTTGCTGTCTGTACACTACATTGCAGTCTGTCTTTTCTGTGTCCTCTTGTCAGGATGCAGCAGTGGTATGTTGGAAATGTTGCTGTTAGGAACCCAAAATAAACCTGAAGACTGTCTGACTTGCCTAATGGGCTGGAGAGACTATCTCAGAGAGACTGGCAGAGTGCCAGACAAAAAGAAAGTCAATGTGCAGATTGCCCAAATATCAATATGCTTCTGGCAGCACGCTCCCCATAGCACTGCCCTAACATCGTTCAGGAAGAGGCAGTCTTCCTATTGTGGGAATCTTAGGCTCAGAGAAGGCAGGTACTGTTCCCCGTTCTGATTTTGAGGCACAGATGAAATGTCTCTCCCACCCCCTCACGGTGGGAGAGGCTGTTAGTAAATTGTTCTTCATCTCCAGCACCTTGGAGGACTTGCTCACAAACTGCTGAGACAACATATCTTGGAAAGTCATTGAACGGGCATGCCAAATGATCCCTTCCTTGCTGAAGTGTTAGTCCAGCTGTGCCAATGCTCTAAAAGGAGTAAAAAATGTGCCCATGTCCCTTCACTTCATGTCTGTTCCTCTGCCTAAGAGTCACTAGAGCACTCTGGGCTTCTGCCTGCTTGCCCTGATACCCTGCATTAATATAACAAGGCAATGGCTCAAATGGGAACAGTGGGATGTGCATCATGCAGTAAGCAAGTGTAACAGGCAGGCAAGCAAAGGGTCAACAGCCCAACTAGATGTGGTCTGACTGCAAATGAGAACCACAGCCCTGGAGACTGCTTCAGTCCAGCACTTTCCTTTGGAATGGCCACAGAGCCCCGATGCCAAAACCCTTTTGTAACTTAATCTCAACTACTTTGTATTTCATCCCTATGTTCCATCCCAGCGTAATGCCCGGTATATCCATGCTGAAAGTGCATGGAACGTGCCGTGTGTGTGAGTAGATGTCATTCTCAATTTCTCCTTGAATATATTTTGGAGTGTTGGGAGACTTTATTTCTGCCTTTTGTAAGTTGTTGATTTGCCAAATTGAAAGAGAAATATTAAAGAGACTTGGCCAGCTCTGTGTGCTCTCCTCAGTGAAATGGAGCTTAAGCGCTTCCCCAGCTGGAATTTTCCTCCAGGGTTGCAGCTCTGCAGGACTGCTCTTTGTTGCCTGTTGTGGTTTCACCGTGGTTCCTTTCCCCATCTGTTGGTGGATCTCCCCTCTTCCCAGACTGAGGATCACATCCAGAATAATGCAATCCCTGTTTTTCATTTTGGGAGACTTGATATGAGTTCTTTCAGTAAGAACATGTGTGTGTGTGCACTGGCTGAAAGCGCAACTTAGTTATAGGCAGGAAACAAGGAGTCACAAAACCAAGGAATATCAAATATTGTGTAATAATGGCATCTCAATGTATTCCTCCTTTTATGTACATTAGTGTAGCTCAAAAGTAATTTCACTGATACTAGGTCAGAATTAAGGGGTTTTTGGGGTTTTTTTTCCCCCCTGAGGAAGCCTCTTTGCTGAGTATTTGGAAGAGGGAGTCCTTATAGAAGAACATAGTCTTCTGAGGAGAGAGATGACTAACAGATGCTGTTGGTAGCTGATATTTACTAGATAAGAAGGATAGCAAGGGTACATAATTGAAAAATAAGGAGAACTGAAAAAACATAAGTAGGGAAGAAAATGGGACTGTACTGAAGAAAAATAATGGAAAACAGAAGACACGAAAAGGATGACAACACATGACCTCAGAAAATAAATATGTAATGACAATGTAATTATAATAAGAAGTTCTGAAGTGTCACAGTTTGGGGCCAGGGCAGCCCCTTAGACCTATAGCAGACACTCTCTGTTAACCCCCCTCCCTCCCCAAGGGGGAAGAGAAAGGGAATAAGGGAGGCAGACTTAGCAATTAGAAAAGGAAACTAGAACAGCTTTCATGAAAATGAAAATAATAATAGAATATAGACAAATATATACAAAACCAGTATTGAATCCAACCCCCTGATGGTAATTACATCACTGTCACCACTGATGCTGTGCAGCAGGCGCTGGGAGAGTCTTAGACTGGGAGCAGATGGGAACTGTGTTCAGGAGTTGAATTCTGGTACCAGATTCAGAAACACACCAATTGGGATTGAAGGCAGAATGGAGTCTTGCTTGGATGCTCCAAGGAAGGAACTGAAAGAGGACATGAGCCAAGCCAAGCAAAGCTGGTAAAGAGGGACAAGAGGGCAAAGAGAGGGACAATACCCTTGTGATCGCTCAGCTTTATATCAAATATGCTGTATATGGGATAGAATCCCTCAACGGTTGGTTTGGGGTCACCTGCCCTACCTGCTCCTCCCTGCAGGTATGGCCTTTCACTCTCCTGCACCCCCCAATGTGGTGCACAAGATCCAGCAGTGGCCTTGGTAGTAACTCTAAACATGGGGTGCTATCACTGCCAGCAGCAGACACTGCCTGTGAAAACAGGCTGCTAACTTCAGACAGTGCAGTGAGTTAGAGGAACTGAGCTGAAAAGTAAAATCACTGAACAGAATCAGTTCTGTTCTCACTCAAACCAGGACAAGGAACAAAAATTTCATAGCACAAAGACATTTTTCAAGCTTTTATGAAGTGCTGCTTTTAAGAAAAAGGGCAGATTTTTTTATTATCCATTGCACAAGTGTAGATCTGGACAACTGGGTAGGTAACAAGTGGGGATTATAGTAACCACACAACCTTGAAGCCCAAGGATACTTACACTGCCAAATCCAAATTAAAACCATGGGATGACTCCCACTAACAACAGTGGCCATTGGCTCCAGCCCATAACAAAGTAAGTTTGTTCAAAAGATACATTTTTGCCTCATGAAGCATTTCACAGTCAATTTAGTTCCTCATCAAAAGACAGCTCACAAAAAAACCAATGTGGCTTGGTAGGAAGAGCTGCCTCAGTGACAGAATTTAGAATAGCATAGGAAGACATGGAGAGGAATATTACGTCTCCTGAAAACCCCACCTACTGAGTAAACCATACACACCACCTTGGTTTTGATGAGAAGCAAATTCTTCTCTCTATCTGTTCTTTTTGTGTAAGGAAGTGCATTGCAGGTTGGGTACAAAGATTGTGCCTGTGGAAGAAGCCATAGAAATCCACTTCTGAGGCTTCTCAGCCACAGACACCTCTGCTCAGAGCAGGAGGCAGCACCGTGGCCCTCTTTGGTTGTCACACTGACTACTGGTGCCTGTGTAGCAATGGCCTCCTCAGGAACAGGCCAGGCCACCAGAACCACTCACGTTCCTGGAAGATGCTTCATGCAGCTTCATATGGGGAACATCAAACAGCACTGGCACTGCTGCTGCTCAGGCAGCTGGACAGGATCCTACATTCAAATGTCTTCCTCAGGAGTAACACAGAGGAGTCCCTCTCACTAGTGTGTATTTAACCTTCGTGTAATTATGAGTGATTTGTTGTAAGTGGTACAGCAACTGAATTGTCTACTCTTCCCTAAACAGCTGTCATACAACATTGGATGTGTGCAAACATTACCTAACATTACCTAGAGAAAAGGTAATTACTTGCAAAGAATGGTAGAAAATTGAATTTCACTAATGGATCTTTTTGCAATTTGCTCCATTCCCAGCCATTCATCATTCACAATGAAACTGCAAAGAACAGCTTCAAGGAAAGAACTGAAAGTAATGAAGTTGTACAGAACCGATACTCAAAGTCATCCATGATCCTGCTCAATATTTTTTTTTTTTCAGATTTGGATTTTTAGAAGAGAAATCAACATATGGACATACCCACTTGTAAATTTGTAAATGATCTATGATCTATGTCATACATGAGAGCTACATTTAATTCCATTTTTAAACAGAGTACTACAGTACACAGCCCTTGAGCCAAAAAAAAAAAAAAAACAAACCCAAACAGACAAACAAAAAAACAAACAAAAAAAAAGCAAAACAATTAGAAAAGTGCTATAAATTCAGCTTTTCTCATGTGAATAGAGAAAAGCAGCACAGATTCTCTCTGGAGGGTCTATTCGTAGTTCACAAACCCTTTCATGTGCAATATCGAAAGTATCCACTTGGTGGTCACTTGTGCCTACAACGGAGATGCCTTTTTCCATCTCCAAGAATCAGTTGTTTGCTTTCTTCCATTTCTCTTCTAGTAACAGAGAGCTTGCAGACCTCTGGAAATACCTGAGCTGTATTTTAAAATCTATGGTATAACAAAATGTAAGTGGGTGGGCCTTGTCTGCCCCAGATCAGTCTGACAGTGAAATAAATTTAAAAGCAGCCTGATGGAAATTCCTAACAAACTAATTTCAGAGTCTGCAATGATAAAGCTAGTCCAATTTTAATCTATATGACAATATGGTAACTTTTCTAACAGTATCCAAGCCTTAGAAACTTCTTAATAGACTACAATGTATAATCTAGTCATTGGACTAGAAAAGATGTCACTTAACTCTCTTACTCTTTTGAGCTACCATATTTAAATGATTGCATCCCTGTGAATGTCTTATGTACATTGTGTAAATCAATCTTCCTATTTAAATGATTTCAGATCACTCGTGTGAAAAACAGCACAATGTAAGAGGCCACAGGGTATTAGCTTATTAAATGGCATTTCTTTTTCTTTCTACATAACCTTAGTACAACTTCAAAATATTTCTGGAATTGCTTCAGGCTCTCCTAAAGGGAGGCTACAAAGAGCCAGGTTCAGTATTGGTATAATGAGATCACTTGCCTTGAACTTGGCGTGAAGAATAGAAACTGCATCTAGAAAGAGTGGAAAGAGATTGCAGCATATTCTCTTCTCTGTTCTCCCTTTCAGACACTGTGGACAGACAGACATATGACATGGCACACAGTAGCAGATTCCATTGGAGAGCACCCTCTTAGCCTAGAAAATCTGTCACTGACTTGAGAACTTGCCCACCAATCCCAGGCAAAGACAATTCTATTTATAATTTCACTTGTAAACTGAAGAAGATTCATTTTACAAATAAGTAAACCTTCCCCCTGTCCCCCAGTATGTGACTGGTAGCAGGAATAGGCAAAGAATGTAGCAGAGAAAGAACAGGTGATGCTGTGTCAGGCATCGGTTTTGATATGTGGGCAAAAATCCCAGAATATTTTTACATCTTGATTGTTCCATCTAATCTGAAGAATTGTAAGTAAACTGCAACCTGCCCCACTCATTGCCAAGGTATCTCACTGGCTTCTCCAGATGATACTGTTTCCAGACGAGAGGGAAAAGTTGGCATGAGGTTAGAAAGAGATTATTTGGAAGGGGATATATGAGAAGAGTGGGACAATTAAAATTAGCAGTTTGGAATCTGGAAAGTGGTAAAAGCAAAGAAGAAAATAAATATCTTTGGCCTTCATGAGCAACTATGCTTAAGAAATATCCGCTGCAAATAAAAAGCAAACAGGACAACAAAAATATATTACAAATTCTTTTATATATATATACATGGCAAAGCATTTTCTGTCTAAACACTTTCCCTTGTTTAAATCAGTGAATTACTCTGGGCTTTTTCCTTGTCCACAAAGCTATACTCTGTTTTATATTGTGCCACTTTTCTGCTTCTGGTTTGCAGTGTGACCCAATAAACTCACTGCCTGCTGATGCAATAAAACTTTTGTGAGTAGTTTGCAACATATTCTTTTTTATTAATGGCATAAATGAGAAAATACATTTGGATTCCTCTGGTAGGCTCAGTACTCTGCAGGGGAATTTCACTGCCTAGAGGACATGTTCAAACCTATGTCAAACCTTGTGATGTTTTTCAGTGCCTCAACTCTGCCACAGTAAATGAGAAAGAAATAATTCTATGTTAAAATATATTTTCAAGGTAGATTTGAACAGCACTTGAAAGTTTCCTGAGTTTCTAGTAGGAAAATAGGAGATTCATGGCTGCCTTGTGAAATATTAGCAGAAACATACCCTATTTCCATAGACAATCTAGTGCTAATGACAGAAGATTATGAAATCAATCAAACAGAATAATAATTTCTAATGATCCAGTTTTACATTTCATTAACTTGAGTGCCAAGGTAGTTCTTAATGACTGACTTTTTTTTTTCTTCTAACTTTTTTTTCTTTTAACTTTAACACTCATAAAGAATTAAGTAATTAGGAAAACAAGGACTAACAGCCTAATAAAACTTGAACCTGTGCAATGCAGTTTGTGCCTGAAGGCAACGAGAAATGTGTGGGCTCAGCAACTTCTTGGACTGAGGACTCCTGACAGTCCTGGCTTGAGGAGCTGCTGAGCCCATGTGTTGGTACACAGCACAGGTAGACACCATGCCAGGTTCTTCCACTTGCCAAGGTGTCTTGCTCCTGGCTGCTGAAGCCTGTGGTTATTACAGCTCTAAACTGTCACTGGTGATGCACAATTTTGTGATACGCCCAACACAGTGATGAAGAGAGACCAACTTGATATTGTCATCATGCTCTAAGCAGTATTTCAAACATTTTGGCAACTTAATTGGGTAGAAACTAATACTGTTAGTCCAGGATTATTTTTACTGCCCTTGATGTTGCTTGCTTTAATTCAACTTCTACTAATTAATTTCCATCAAGCTATTTCTCAGAATTAGAATAAGAATATAGCTTCCTTTAGGAATACAGGAATGCAATGTGAAGTAGTCACATTTTAATATATACAGGAAGCAAAGTTTCTCTGATGCAGAGGTTTTTTCCAAGGGAAAACTGCTATGGGACAGAGAGACAGTTAGATGCATATTTTACAGATGATGGACTGGAATTAACTCTGTTGGTCTGAAGAACCTTGAGGTTTAGGGAAATCTAAAATTAGCTTTGAATTTTTCAGCTAGCAAAAGATTGTTCTTAAAGGATAAACCAGATGATCCTAAAGCACATAGGCTTTTATCTTTTACTGAATCCAAGCTTTCTGGGTCAATCTTTGATCTGTCCTGAAGATGCCTATGTATATGTATGTATGTATACAGGTACATACAGGAAGATATGTGCACACACACACACACATATATTTACCAGGATTGTCCAACTTTTCACTCCCACTAAAGTCAGTGGGATGTTTGAAAGTTCAGAGACTGAAGCACCAGATACAAACCTTTTCCCCTCTCTGAATTCTGTTTAAATCTTTTGAGAAAATGGGGCTTTACTCCCTGCAAATGCCTCCTGTGGGATTTACCATAAAATGTAAACAGTAAACAGTCTAATGTGAGTGTCATATGACTTGCATTTGCTTCATTAGGTTCCTTTCACCTTGTACTTTTATTTTTTATTAAAACTATTCAAAAACTTCATTAAAAATATAATAAAAACTCTTATTACCTTCTTAGTCTTTTTCTTCTTATTCCACAATTTCAAAGCAGCAGACACCTGTATGTTAAAGGTAGCACTTGCTATGTGTAGCAGCTGTTCCCAAACCAAAGGGAAGGATGTGGGCTCCTTACACACTCCAAAACCCAACATTTTAGCTGATACCCTGGGAGGAAATGAAAGGCACACTCAGAAACCTACAGATGCTGCCTGCTGGGCTAACTGCCCTCATGAAACTGCCAAGGAAGCAGTGGAAGCATATGGCTGGGGTGAAAATGGGGACAGGACTGTTCCTTTCAGCAACCATTTCTATTTAGACGACCTTATCTGCAATATTGCAGTGCACCCGTAATGTGGAGACACAGTACAGCTGAGCCAGTTGGACAGTTCTGCTTCCTGCATCCCTGAGCACCTCCCTCCAACAGTTCTACCTGGGTGCTGGAGGCATCCTCAGGACTTCTAACCTATGTGAGAATAACCTCAGCAAAGGAAAGCCTTGCAGTTCTCTGCCCTATTAATGAGTTGAGAAAACTCACTGGGCAGCGAGACACATCTGTCACTGGGGGAAGGGACTAGACTAGTCAGGCAAGACCAGGGGACAAACAGGGAGGGAATGGTAGAGGAGGAGAAACATGCTTGTTTCTTTCAGTTACGATTGCAGCAGCTCAGCCAAGACACCTAACTAGACCTAGGAGTCTTAAGTCTAGCTCCTAGCTCAAAGGTCTTGCTCCTAGCTCAGAGTCAGGAGTAATTAAGATTTGTTTTCAGAACTATAGTTAAAAAACAAGACAGAATCCCAGGGAAATGAAATAATGATACATAATATTCTTTAGGGAATGCTGATGCACAAAAAAGTCAAGATCCACGCTTGAAAAATGAACTGTAAAATATATAGTTTTGTGCCTAAGATATTACCCAGATAGCTTAGGACCAAGGAGTAGGGAGATATTCTGGTGCTTGAGTTTCCCCCTCTATCTTCATCCCTCTTCCATGTGGGACACATCCCCTTCCATGTCAGGATTCTTCCAGACATCCTGGTATGGCAGATCTGGAGTTTTCCCTCCTGGGTGGCAGCAGCAGCTGCTGATGGTTGGCTGTGGTCAAGCCTAGCTGGTACTCCCTACCCAGGAATGGCCAGGAAAGTCTCCCTCTTGCCCTTCTGAACTTATTGTCCCAGGAATTTCCAAATGAAGACCCAAAACTGGTCAGAGACAGCTTCTGAAAATATTTTGTATCAGACTGAGAAATAGGATTAAAAGTTTTCAGATCGTATTTTCCCAATCAGTTTTTCCTACTTACTGCATTCCCAAGAAACAGACTGTATTGCTACTGCCTCTAAAGGAACCTTCCTCTCGGTAAAAGGGTCAGGGAAAAATAAAGACAGAAAGGATGCCTGTAGGCAGCCTCTGCAGGTGAAGTCACAAGGTGATGGAGAGAGAGAACACACTAATGTCAGAAGATGTGGTTAGTGATGGTCATTCTGCCTCAGAGACTCTTTGGACATGGAAGTGGTTTTGTTTTTCTTGCATCTCCCTCTCCACTGCCTATCTCTGGAAAGCTGTAAGATTTTCAGCAGTGTTTTTATGTTTCCATGTTCTTTTCTGCCATAGTCTGCCTTCTAATTAGAAGCCGTATTTCAAGCCTGGCTCTGCCATGTAGGGAGAACTGTACTGATCATGCAAAAGCTGTGGGTAGCAGCAAGTTTGCTGCACCTGTGCTCATCCCCTGACTGTTCTGAGTGGTAAAATTCCATTGTGTCAATAGACACATCTTTCTTTTTAATGACTTGTACAGGGAGATTTTTTTTCATTAAGTTGGACATGATGGTACAAAATGCAGTTCTCTGAACCCAGATCTCCAACAGTCAACTTCCCTTTTTACCATTAATTTACTAAAAAAAAAAAAATGTGCACCACAGCAACTTAGAGAAGATGCACGTTAAAATAAGTCTATTGAATGATTCTGCAGTTCTCCATCTATGGGACAGACTCTGCTATTCTTATTTATTTGGGGAAATAATTTACACTCTGAGTGGTTTCATTAACTGCAACTCATCTTCCTGCTTTAGGATTGTAAGTAGCCTGAGGTAAACACCCATACAAGGGCCAGAAAAGAAATCTGGTCCTTTTTCATCATATCTGACAGCAAATGTGAATCAGATACCCTTATCACCTTAGGCTGGACTTTAAAATATGAATTTTCCCATTGAAAAATATGATGGTGGGATGCTATCAAGTGGGAGTCAAAGGAAAAAGAAGTGAATGTGGTGGTCCAGAGACAGTGAACATCTGCACCTGGTCTGAGGAAAGGATGCCAGGATCTTGCTTGCCTCATAGGAACAAACAGCTGGATCCTGAACCCCTTAGAAATGTTGACAAAGTGAAATATATTAGCGGCTGTCGCATGGAGCTGACCCCTCCTCAGAAAGGGACATAGCCACTGATAGTGTCTCTGCCCAGTGGCAGGGGGACAATTTGTTCTCCCCAACCCCCTTGAACGAGTACACCCTGCCCTGTTTTGGCAATGAGGCAATTCCATGAGGCCGCTCCTGGCTTTCTCCACAGGCTGACGAGGGAGATGGGATATGGGGGTGCCGGGCGGGGGGGGGGAGGGAGGAGGGGGGCAGGAACCTGCCGGCAGCCCCGCGGCCGGGGAGGAAGGTGCACAGGGGAGGCTGTGGAAGCTGCTGGAGAGTCAAGGGGTGACCCCACCGCGTGGGGTGCCGGGGGTTGCGATAGTGAATGGGAACCTGAAGCTCTTCTTTCTCTTAATCCTTTAGCCCCAGGCGGGTAAAACCGGAGAAGTTACTCCGGAACAAACAACTTTGTTGGTGGTGGATTTTTTCCGCCGTTTGACGGGAGACGAAGCTTTCACCAGAAGAAACCGTCCGTCCCCGGGCTGCTTCTTTCAAAGCGTCGAGCAACCGCCTGGGTGGGGAAAGGTTCCCACAGCAGCTTCCATCACCTTTCAAAACCTCTTTTATTCTCGGGTGAGAAACTCAAAGGGGGAAGCGGGGGGGGGCGCGGGCAGAAGCCGCCAAGTGACTGCAGGGGCCGCTTGGCACAGGGGAGAGCAGACAAAAGCCGGCGGAACTACGTGGCTTAAATTCAAAAGGGGCGCTCCGGGATCCGTAAGGGCAGCACCGGCCCGCGGAGGGGGGCGGCGGGGGCGGGAGCGGGGCCGGTGCCGCGGGCAGCCCGGCGGCGGGGCGCGTTTGGCGATGGGCGCCGGCCCGAAGCGGGACGAGCGTGCGAGGGGGCGAGCAAGACACCCCCGGTCGTCGCAGCCGCCTTTCTCTCGGGGCCGCAGCGACTGAAGCGGCCGCCCGAGCGCAGCACGGGCGCGACGATGAGGGGCATCCCGGGCTTAAAGCGGCTGCGGCTCAAAATCTGGCGGCGATGCACCCTGGTGCTCCTCCTCCTCTGGGCTGCCTGCTGGATGGTGGTGAGCGCCTTGCTGTTCCTCCTCCACAGGAGCGTCTTCTCCGAGCGCTGCACGGACGAGAAAAGCCACCGGATCCTGGCTAGGCTGGTACGTGTCCCACGGGACGAGGGGCATCCCCCAGGGGCTGCCCGGAAGGGTAAGGCGCCGGGAGACCGTCAGGGTTGCGATAAGCAGAGCACCCAGACGAGCTTTCGGCCGCGCTCCTGCCCGGCTCCGTCCCTCCGGAGCTGCCGCATCACCGGCGCGATCCCGCTGCGCCCGGGCGGGGGCTGCCGGCGGCACCGGCGCTGCCCCGGCGGGCGATTTCTTCTCTCCTTCCTTCCTTCCTTCCCTCCCTCGCTCCCTCTCTTCTTCCCTCCCTTCCCGGGGCGAGGGCAGGTGCAGGCAGCGGGCCGGCTCCCGGCGTGGGGTGCGGGAGCGCTTCCCAAGCGCTTTGGAAAGGGTTGCTCGGCGTCCCGCACGCTCCGAAGCGGGGGGAAACCTCCCTCCGATTTTTTTTTGTGTTGGTTTTTGGTTTGTTTGGGGTTTTGCTTGTTTGTTTGTTTTGTGTTTCTTTTTTTTTTTTAAGCCAAAAAGGTGTTTGTACAGAAGTCACCTTTCAGAAATGCCATGCATTATAACCCCTCCTTTACATCTGGCGGGGGCTGGCACTGAAGATGTAGTTATTAAAACTTCAGATTTGCAGAAAGGATTTGCAAATATCCCTTAAAAAAAAATCTCCCTTTAAAAAAGAAAAGGAAAAAAAGAAGAAAGAAAAAAAGAAAGAAAAGAAAAGAAAGATTTAGAAATGTGTAGAAAACATTTTGAGAAGAGGAGCAGCGTGGGTTAATGCTTTGAGTTTAATTTTGTTTCTTAATTAAGGTACTTGTGGTGCCAGTGGTTAGGTGGGGAGAAATTAAATAGTCTATTACTGCAGCAAGCAAAAACCAATTGTAAATTTTCCCTAAATTCTGTATAATAAAGAAAAACTACAGGCAGCGGTGCTGACAGTGTGTTTTTAATGGCAGCGAGATCCAGTTTCTTTACCCCAGCAGTCAGCTCAGCTTAAATACAGCTGAGCTTGGGACTGCAGCTGAAGGAACGAATCCTGCTCGCTCCTCATGTGGCTGGGAAGAGCACAGAGGTATGGAGGTGCAAGGAGACACCAAGCTCAGGGCGCTCCAGGCCCTTGCCATCACGCTCACCAGTGAATGGATGGACAGAGACTTGTTGCTGCTTTTCAGTTTGGAGAGCATTAGGCATGACTTCCAGGGCCCAGGCAGGGATTTGATTTCAGGCACAAGCTTGGGAAATTGTCTCTCAGTGTGGTAGCTCAGTTTCAGGTCCTCCTTTCAGAGGAAGAGTAGCTGAGATTGCAGTGCTCTTCTGTTTCTGTAGGTGAATCTTCAGTGGTGTAAGCGACAGTTTTCCCAGATGACATTCATTGGAAAGGGATCATCCTTCTAGTGGAACAACTAGAAAATGAGCTCATCTCATCAGCCCTGAAATAAGTCTTTATACATCTTGTGAGCACAGCATGAGTTTCACAGTTATAGAAAGCGCTATTGATCAATGAAACAAATAATCTGACAGCTTGAGTCTCACACCTTTTATTAAGCAAAATTCAACTTCCAAGAAAAGGTATTTTACTAGTCATCTGTCATATTTTCTGTAGGAGATAAGATGAACTATTTTAGCGAGTGAAAATTGCATGGTTGTATACCTTTGCAAGCGGTTATTTCTGAAGGTTTATTTCCTTCCTCTGAGTAAAATGTATGTCTGTGCAGATGTGTACTGCACTGGGGAGGCTGAAGTAGAACTGGGCATTTTGCAGAGACCAACCACTTACTCTTTCCTAACACCAGTCTCATCTTCATTTACACTGAACACATTAAATCATAGCGATCAATACCTGTTTTCTCTAGAGAAATCAATACATTTTGATGCCTGCCAAAACCTTGCTCACTATTGCACTTAGGTAGAAGAAGTACTTGATAACAAGGCAGGACTTGGTCTCAGGCCTGATCAATGTAAAAGTGATGGTGGTACAGTAGGTTATTTAAATTTATATAAAACTTTAGTGGGGTTTACATTCATTTAAGATTTTACATGAATTTAAACCCAGCCTTTTAAACTTATCTTGATAAGTATACTAAGAATATTAAAACTTATGCAGCTAATTTAAACAGAAACAGATGAGTGAGTCCAAACCATTCATGTGCTTGCATTTTTGTGCAGTATAGCTGCTTTTCTGTAAGGCTTTTGGCTTAGTATCACTTTCATATTTTAGTTTTAAAAATCTGGCACTTCGTGGCATTCAAAGGGTGCTCATTAGGTAGATTTAAAGCTGTCTCATCGACAGATCTCAAGATGCAGTCATTAAGACAGGGATGGCAGTGTGGAGGACCATTTCTGGAAGATTTCTTTGGGGAATTGATTATTCTTTTTAATCAGCTGTCATCATGATAGAAAATCTTGTATGGTAAAGTTTGCATTTAGCGCAGAGATTCCTGGCTTGGTCAGTAATAAAGAGACCATCTTTTCAAGGTAGCATCATCTGAATCACCTGGTTAAAAGTTTTCAGTCTACTAAAATGTGGTTTAATACAGTGAAACTCAAGGTACTAAGTACACTGGTGAGCACAAAAGTATAAGGTATGCCAACAGGATGAAAGACTGTCTTGTAAAACTATGACTTGGAAAGGACATAGGGGTCAAATAATTGCTTCAATGTGAACTACCAGTGCAGACTCTGCCTAAAAGGCTGATTTAACCTCTGAATGTTTCCAAAAATGAGAATTAGGGAAGAGGCTGTTGGCTGTCTTTGTGACACTGTACAACAGCATTCATTTCTGACATCTGTCCTTCTAGGGTTGAGAACATGGAGGGAAGAAACAAGGATGGAATAAAGCCACAAAAATCATCCAGGGACTGAAAAAAAAAAGAATTATAGTGGTAGGACTGGGGAACTAAGCTGACATGCTTATAGCAAACATAAAACATTAGAAGTCTGAATAATATTTGGGGTGGGGGGGAGCTAGTGAGGTTGTGAAGTCAGTCTTTGTTGACCTTCTGCGGTACAATGAACAGGAAAATGAGGAGATTTTTAAAGCCGTTGAGTCAATCACCACTCACTACATTCTGTGAGATTGAGACACCTTGAAAATTGTTCAAAATTCTTGATTGCTTATTTGAGAAAGCCTTCTTGAAATTTTTGCTGGCGGTGGTGACCAGCAGAGCATGTTACTTCTGTTTCATCACTGTGAGACTGGGATCCTTGGTCACATCCTTCTTCACAAATCCCGGTTTGCAAAACACTGCACAAGTTCAGTGTAAGAATCCAATTCATATGCTGATTCTCAGATACTGGGTTAATAATCAAAGATTTATGGGTTCAACTGGACCAGTGGACAAGTCCTAAACAGCATCCAGATTCAAAAATGACTCATCTCCTATGTTTGGGAAATGTGAGACTGTTTTTCTACAACTACTTTTTCTCATTAATGCCATCAGGAATGACATGATGGCAACACAAGAAATTAAGCAGAATGCTTAGATGTTTGACTGCAGGTCTTCTGGGCGCGTTTTCCTCTGGATGCAAGAGGTCGATGAGTGCAGACTGCCTAAGAGTGAACGTGATAGATTACAATAAAATTGTCCACATGGGCAAGTGTTCACCCATGTGGACACAATTACAGGGCTAAATCCTATATTCTCTTACTGTAGCAGAAGAGTGAGGTTGTGGTCTTCTCAATAGGAGAGCAATGATTTCAAATGTGATTATACTTAAGCTTCAAAGAAAACCCCCAGAAATTCCTCCTGTTTGTAATCTTTCTAAAATTGCTTAGAGATCCAGATGGTAAGACCTTCCAAACCACTTCTGTTAAGAAAATTATGTTTCCTACTTTAAAAGGGAGATAAATTTATATTACATTCATAGGAGTAGATTTTCAAAAGCAAGAACATTGATCTGCATGCTCTGATGTCTGCAGACACTGGGTCTGCTTGACCATCCTGATGATGTGGCTGTGGATGCAGATGTGTGTGACTCACACATCTACATCACCCTGGACTCAGGGTCAGGATGTTCATACTAGAGGTTGCTTGCCTGGTTCTCCTAGCTGGCATTGAATGTTATTTGGTCTATGAGCACAACAGAGTATAAATACATTTTATGCCTGTCTGAATTGCCTTCAGTGCGCTGTTTTAGTCAATTTATCACCATTAATGGATTTTGGACTTTGTCCTGCACCCATTCCCTGGTGTGTTGTTTAAGGTTGGACTCTGAACATTGCCTGGCATCAGAATGTATTCCTCTGGTGCGCACCTTGGAGATTGCCCTAAGAAAATACATCCCTTTTATGGTCATATTTCTTGTGTATGTAGCAGCAAGTCACAAATGAGGTGGGGCTCAGGCAGCCATTGCAAGTACTCTACGTGCTGGGGGAGCTTCCAACTTGTATAAATGAAGGTTCAAATGCCAGAAAGCAATGAAGAAGGCCGACATTGACAAGCCACCTCCCAGATGTTTGGCTTTCTACACCACTACAGTCTATTCCCCTTTCACCAGAGACCTCTGAGCATCTCCTCTACTGATTTGCCCAAAGCAGTCCCTGCAGCTGCACTTCTGAATGCCCATAGGAATATACTGACTGCCTACACTTTTGGAAATGATAGTATGGAAACAATTATGGGTTGAAGGAAGGACTGGTGAGGGAATCCTTGCAGTTCCCGTAGAAATTTGCAGGGACCACTTAACTTTCAAGCAGCAGTTCCCATGTATCCACAGACTGATTTTTTTTCCAGTTAAAAAAAAAAAGTATGTAAGCAATTTGTATTAAAATGTCACTTCTGATAATTACATATAAAACCTGGAAAAGTAATTTCATCTTACAGCATTTACATATTAAAAAGTTCTGAAAGTTCTTGGTCCAAGAGAGGCATTGAGTGCAACTTCTGTGATTCCTGGTAGTGCAGAAGGAGGTTTTTACAGCTTCATTCAGGGCACATTGAGTGCCAGGCTGAAAAATGCAGGGCAACAGAAAGTCCCAGCAATCCAGTTACCTTCTTTCTCAGTTATCCTTTGCTGAACCTTCCAGAGATGTCCTGCATCACAGCGGAGGTTGCCTCCCGTGCCTTAAAGTGTCACAACCCGGATTCTCACATAGCACAATCAAGAGTTTTCAAATCTTGTCTCACTGAATTTGTATAAGAACTTAAGAGTAACAGGCCACCTAGTCCATTTCTTTAGTGCCATAAAAGCCTGTCCTTTATCATCCCCAGAATCCCTGTTTTGAAGCAAGACTCCTAATAAGAGCTCTCTAGAGACTTCTGAAAAACCGCTGAATGACCCAGTGGCTGTAGAAGGTGTGTGCTTGTGGTACCACAACTGCTGCAAGCCTCTTGAGCTTAAGACTGTTGCCGATTCTTTGCCTTTCTTCTAAGTGGTCCATGGGTGTATGGTCCTGTTACAAATATTCTGCTCTTTCACTCCAGTGTCTTGACTACAGTAGTGGAGCCCTGACTGGTGACCTCTGTGAAGACCTGTGTGTGGCCCAGAAGCTGGTGTACAAACACTGCCTTTACTATGACAGAGGTAAGAAGGTCATCCAGGCTGACTGGAGAGGCCAGCCCATCATCCTGAAATCAAAAAAGGAAGTCTTCTCCAGCTACCAGCATCTCAGTATGCTAGAGGAGGTGGAAACACAGGATATTCCCGAAACAGAGCTTCTGCTGATGGTAGCCTTGGAGGTTAAAAATGTTCTAGGGCTAGAACTATCTAACAATACCATGGGGCCCCTGTGGACAAGGAAGAAGGGACCACGATGGAAAGCACAGGTGGCCAGCATGTGGTCCTTGCTCCAGCAGGAAGAATATATCTACTTCAGCTTGCTGCAGGACTTCAGCAAACATGTGCTACGAATTATTGGCTCTTGTGGACACTTTTATGCTGTGGAGTACCTCACAGCTGGACATGCCTGGCACAAAACTCTCTTCCCCTTGGAAAATGTGGTCGGTCCCTCCCTTGCTGGCCACAGAAGCAAGGTGAGAGCCATCACTGACATTGCCCTCAGCTTTCTGGACATGGTGCAGCATTTTGATAATGATTTCTCTCACCGACTTCACCTGTGTGACATCAAACCAGAAAACTTCGCCATCAGGCACGATCTCACGGTAAGCCGGGTCTTTGGGCTGGCATTGCAGCAATTGGAGGTCAGATCCTAGTCTGAATGTGGCTGTGTAAAAATGACACTTGTCTCCTTGTACAGCTTTTTGCCATTTTTGCAAAACCGAAGCATTTACAAGTGTTAGAGGAGATTCTCTAGTGCTTTTCCTCTCTGTAATATGTGCAGCCACATTTCAGAGCACTAAATCCTGCTGCTTGTTTTGAGAACTGCTTACTCAGTTCAGATTTGTTTCACCTCCTCAAAAACACTGGCACTGACGGGGTCCCTTGGATGTGGTAAAGGGATACCTCCCAAAGGCAAGGAGGTCTCAAAAGCTGTAAATGGAGCTGTAATTTCAGTCATAAAAAACATTTCTGGTAGTGATCCTGAAAGGAAAAAATGTTTTAATTTGAAAGCTAAGGCTGAATTCTCTGAGCTGGCACAGGGGGAACTCCCCACAACCAAACACGCACGTTTGTGCTTTACTGTTCGGCTTATTGTGTCTGGAAATGATCCAAAGACAGTGACATGAAACTCCCTGGTACAGTTACTTTTTGACTTTTCATAGTGCAGCTGTAACTCAAACCTGAATATCTATGTGAGTTTTCTAAGTAGGGAGGTAGCTCAGCACCAGATTGCTGCATGTATCTTGTATTCACTCTGTGGATAGGAATTCCACTGGTCTTGGTGAGAATTGTGTGTATGGATGGTAGGCACTGTGCAGTAATTAAGTGTTTGAATCAGGCTCACAATCTGCAGTGTCATCAGTGGAGTTCTGCACTTTGAATATAAAGATTTTTTCAGGGACTTTAATGCTATTTGCAGTACCCACTGAGTGTTAATACAGCCCTTGCATCTTCAAAGTACTAGGCAAACATTGCCTAAACATAAAGCCATTAAGAGCAATTAGACCTCTTCCCCTTCACCCTTCCCTTCCCTCCCATTGTTTATTCAGGTGCAATACAGCAGCTGAACAGGGAACGGGTGAGAAGCTACAGCAAGAAGCTAAACGAAGCATGCCAGTACTTAAGCAAAGAGAGGTACAGCAGGGATTCCTCAGGGCAGGCTTTGCCCATCTTTTTCAGTTACACAGGGCTGTGACTGAGCACACAGCGCAGCATCTGTTTTACAACCTGCTTAGAGGAAAAGAGATTTCATTTAGGAAAACAGAAAGAATATTGGATTTTCCCTTGTAAGTACATTCAGTGATGCTTGCTTCTTCAGGGTCTTCCTGTGACTTCTGGGGTCCAAAGAAACATCAGTCACCTTCTGGTATAGGAAAGCACTCAAATTTAGTATTTTCTAGGAGAACTAATTAAAAAAAAAAAAAAAAAAAAAAAAAAAGTGAGTTGCCGCTCACACATGGCTCTCCCAGCTGTACATTACTTACAGCTTGTTGGTGTCGCCCATTACCACCCCACTGGGCTGGCAGGTGGCAGTCAGAAAGCTGCAGGGGCAGATGATGACACAGAGAGAGCTTCTGATTGGTAAAGAAGAAGAGTGAGAAGCAGAAACTCTGGGTTGTTTTACCAACGAGTTCCAGAACAGGGACACAGTGAGGCAGCCTCGTTTTTGTTCCTTATGTTTGTTTTAAGCAATTTCTTCACTTGCTTCTTTCTTGTGCTTTGTATAGAATGATAATAAACACCCATAATTGTACCACTATTCCTCATCCCAGTCATGAGACTGCTGATGCCCAAAGAAATGTGCCTGGAGTGTAGTAGTTTTACTTTGAGGATTATTTTCAAATAGTGGGACTAAACCTCCAGCCCTCCCTCCAGCCTTCACATGATGTTCCCGCAGCATGGAGGGGAGAGATCACTGCCTGGTAGATCATCCAGGGGAATTTTAAGCTGCCATGGAGCTACATAATGTGCAGAGTTGGGAGGGGGTCTAGCTGAATATACATTGCTCTGGAAGAGCTACCATTTTTATGAGCACCTCAGAGAGAACTAGAAAGTTTAAGGCACCTTAAACATAACTTTAAATCAGATCAAGAGCCAAGTAGGGTCCTTCCTGCATTTCCTTAGGTACATTCATCATCAGTTACAATCATCACAGACTCCACTAAAATGTAACTCTTCATAGGTAGAGATCTGTCTTCCCAGGGTCTGGCTGGATGCCCACACATTTTTGTAACAGATGAACTTCAGTGGAACTACCAAGCCCTGTGGCAGCCACCCATTTGGGAACCAGGTCTGTTTTTCCTAGCGGAGCAATTGTTCAGATTGTCAAAGGTGCTCAGTGCTGGCAGGGACCCCATGTGGGAGCTGATGCAGCAACCATAGGACTGGGGAAACCCTGCACCGCTTTTACTGTCTCTTCTCCAAAGAAGTGAATGGCAAAACTGCAGAAAGCTTAAGGAAGTTAAGAAAAAAACTTTACCTGTCCAAACGTGTGAAATTCCTTAGGCTACATCATCCTTACCAAGCTCTCCAAGCAGCTTAAAAAGGACTTGAGTTTTTAAGCTATGCCTCATTTCTTCAACATTTTCCCCGGGGAAAAAGAAATAGAACAAAATGAAGATTAAACCTTGTTCTTTCTTCTGTGGAAGGTTTATTTGGCCTTCCACCAGACCAGACATCTTTAGGTCCTGGGGTTGATCCAGCTGCTGCTCCAGCCACGCAGTTCAGCTTACGCTGTTATTTGGGAGGTCAAATCTTGAAAATGAAACTATCATTCCAGCCCAAGTAACTCTGCTGTGCCCAGGTCCTAGACGTTTTCCTCTACGAAAATGTGTGTCAGCCACTGCAAGGGAGTGATTCTGACCCTGACTGTCAAGTGTTAAGTGCAACTCTGAACCTACGATGATTGCTGCACCCATGGTGGGCTGCATTCACGGGGGTCACCCACCATTTGTCTCATGTCAAGCAGCTGCCATCCTGTTACTGGCTTCCTTTCTTCAGTTTATTGCTGTGATTTTTTTAAGTGAAGTACTCATGGGTGGAATGACACTGGCAGAAACTGCTCCCAGAGTGGTGTCACACCTAGAGCAGGCAGCAGCTCTGCACACCTCTTAGTGCTGCATATTCACTATTTTTCAAGCCTTGTGTCAGGGCAAGAACACTGATAGATCCCTTCAGTCCTTGCTTTTCCTGCTGAGACTGACTGCTGCCTGGACTCTGTTATGGACTGTATTTCTGGACAAGCAGAACAAAAACCATGCACAATAAATGAGTCAAAACATAGCAAAAAAGCACCAGGCAAAGCCAGTCCTGACTTGACGCAACCTCAGCAGTCTCCTTCTGCAGCTGAACAGACACAAGCCAACTGAATGCAATGGCAGGTTTGCAGGAGCTGTACCAGGTCCAGGTACTTCTGTACATCCCGCTGCTCCTCTCCAGAATTATAAAGTCAGGGGTTTGGTCTGAGTGGTGGATCTGAAATGGCACCGTCTGGCCTGTGAATAATTTTGCATCATCAGATAATTAAAAGGTGGAGGTGCCATCTGCATAAGCTGCTGCAACAAGTAGATCAATCTTCAAGTAGGATAGTCCTGGTTTAAGGCAAATCAATCTAGTTGACCCCAGGGACACATAATTTTCCCTTTCTTGGTTTTCTAAGCATTGGCTGGTTTTAGTTGTTTTGTTGGGGTTTTTTTAACAAATGGTATTTATAAAACTAGTGAAGCTCAGCTGAGCAAAATAAAGACCTTTCATTGTGATCCCAGTTCCCCACTGGTAGATGCTCTCAGCACAGCATTTCCAGGAGAAGCAGCAAAGATTGCTTGCTCAGGCTTGTCCCTCGGGCTGTGCCGTGCCAGGTCTGATGGGTTGTTTTGATCTGCAGGTTGTGGCCATTGATGTGGATATGGCCTTTTTTGAACCCAAAATGAGGGACATCCTTGAACAGAACTGCACGGGAGATGAAGATTGTAATTTTTTTGATTGCTTTTCAAAGTGCAATCTGAAAAACAGAAAATGCGGAGCACAAAGAGCCAATAACAACTTGCAAGTGAGTAGACACAGCTGCTTTATGCATCCATTCCTTCTGAAATCACAGTGACTGTAAAATGCATGGTATGTACTAGGAGACTGTGAGATGAAGACAGCCATGATCTTAAATGTGGCCACATAAGTGCCAGTCCTGTTCAGAAATCCCATCTTGGGACACACAAATGGATCTCTATATTCACTAGTGTTTTTTTGTCATGTTTTCCTGTAGCTGTTGGCCCAATGTCTCAGACAGAGTGAGGGAAGTAGGGGCAGGGGATTGGCGTTACTGTCTCCACCAATGGCAAAGTCAGGGCTGTCCCCATGTAAGTGGTGGTGGGGCTATGGCTGTGATTCTCCATTCTATAGATGTAGTACACAGGTGTAGTGGAAAACAGACTCCATGGGATTCTTAGCCCTGGGATGAGGTGTTTTAGAGCTCACCCAGCTTGTGCTGGTGAGAGGCACTAGCGCAGTGAGGAGGCTTGGGGAGTGTAGCTTGGTGGCATTTTGCCTGTGTCTGCCATCCTCTCACCCTCACCACTTGTTACGCAGAAGTGCAAGAGCAGACTGACAAGAAGAGGGGGATTTATCAGCTAGAGCATAGCCTTTGTGGATGCTCCTTTTCTACACTTTCCTCTTTGAATGGCTGGATGAATTTTGGATTCAGATGACATTTTGCTACAGCCCCAGAGGAGCAGAAGGGCATCAGCTGTAGCTCCTGAAAGACAACAATCTGCTCTTTTCCCTTTCCTCAGGTAATTTGTGACAAAATATTCCGTCGCTGGTTTTCTCCAAATCTCAGAGGACCGTCGATTTCCCTCCCCCTGCAGCTGCAGCTGCAGAAGGCTGTGCAGGAGTGTGCCCAGCCAGGGCATGGGGATGCTGCCGGGCACCAGAGGAGTCTGAAATCACTCTCCAAGTTGTACCACCTGCTTCAGGTCATGCAGCAAGAACTGCAAAGGGCAGAGTAGGCACAAAAGGCAGAACTGCAAAGGCCACATCCCAGCCACTGCCACGGGGATGCTGTATATGAGACTGTCTGTGTGTTTGTTCCCTCTCTTCCATCCCTCCTACCCATTGTATTTCATTTACAGCACAGATTTTTTTTCTCCTATGCAAATGAAAGTCATGGCTGCAGGTGCAGCACGTCCTCTTAATAGCCATTCAAGTGTGAAATTGTTTTACATCACCTGGATCCTGTCCTCGCTTATTTTCCTGAGCTAGTGCTACCCCTCTCCATCAGCATTCAGCACATCGTTTGCTTACTAAGAGCTGTAGTCACTGCTCAGATAGCATCTGTCAGAGTGTGGTGTGCAGAGTGAGCATGTATTTATAGAAGAAAAGTGTAAGTAAGTACAACAAAACTAATATCAGTAATTAAAGCAGTGGGTGGGTGTGGATAAGTACGTGCATGCTGTTTGGTTTAATTTCTCTATAGAATGAGGTCTTTTTAAATTAGAGACGGAGTGCTCTGGGTGATAAAACAATCTCAAATAGGGAAATGTATTGTCACACCAGTGAAGAGTTGCTTTTGTACAAAGCAGTCCTTTCTGATGTCCCCTGATGCATTTTCTCTGGTGTGTTGTATCACCTGTGCCAGAGCTAACTTTCAGGGAAGAAATTATACAAAGGTACTTAGGACTTTTCCAGAGCAAAATAATTATACTCTTGTATTCCCATGTGGGTACTCATATTCTGCGGTAGAGAGGTATGAATAATGCCACTGGATTTTCTCATGTGAACAAGCCCTCATGCACTTGTACGTCAGAGCACTTGATAAGAAGCACTCCTTTGCCAGAGAGCAGAATTACCCAGGAATGCCAATGATCTGTCTTTTGCACTGAACAGAACAATATCCAGACCCAGAGTTTTCTTACATAGTATATTTTTAATGAACAAAAGGAAATTTTTCATAAGAATTCATTATCTTGCAGTTATGTAAACAAAAATCCCTAGATTAACTGAAAATCATTCACTTTGCCTTTGAAATGTGTAACTGTAGCTGTGGCTGAAGAATCTAACACATGGGTTCAGAAGACATGGTAAGTGTTTAGGCCCAATACTGGGCAATATACCCATGAGTTGGTTTTGGCATGAAGACATTAAAGCCCCACAAACGGAAGAATCAACAGCCTATGACAGCCCTTAGCTACGAAGCATTCTTCAATATCAAGACTTACAATACTGGTTTGTGGCTGCAAGACACATAACAACACCTAAATCTTTTCCATCTTGATTTCCCTCAGCCTTGTGACAGCTGTGAAGCCTGTGAGTACTAATTATACATAAACTTTCCATTTCTGAAGTGGTTCTTTACAGTGATGTCAAGAACTGCCTCTGACCAGAAAAAATGTGAGCTGCTTAACACCTTGACACCCAAAACGAGCTTAAAGTTTCAGACTAGTCCTGTCTTTTTTTTTTTTTTTTTTTTTTCTCCTATTTCTTGTAATCAACTACCATAATTTTTAAAGTCACACAAGCCCTCAAGAAGCTCATAGTGAGTGAGGGCAAGGTTGGCTGCCTTACCTGGGGCTGTGCTGAAGACAAGCTGCTGCTAAACCAGAGCTACAGTTTAGGAGCTCCTAACTGGGGAAGTTGTGGTCAGTTTGCCCTTCTCTTCCAAGCAGGGAGACAATGTTTCAACTTTAAAATCATCCTTTGCAGGAAGGCAAAGCAGACTAAGAAACCCAAATTCTAAACCAAGCCCTGTTACAAAATTAGGAAATTAATAGAAGAGAAAGTAATTAAGGATAGAATCAGATTACGGTAAGGGGTTGGGGACAGATAAAGCATCAGGTAGAGATAAGGTGAAGAAAAAGGGATGAAGGAGAAATATGAAAAAATAAGTAAAAAAAATATGGTCCACTTTGTGAAAACATTGTTTATGATGTAAGGTGGATGAAACTGGCATTCAGTCTGAGGAAGAAGAGACTGAAGAGAAGCACGGTAACACTCTCCAGAAACAGAAGCTGATAAAAAGGGAATAGGAGAGAACTGCTCCGTGGTGGATATGACAAGGAATGAGTTCAAATTGTAGCAAGGAAAATTGAGGCTAGACCCTTGTTACAGGCTTTCTAATAGTAAGGGATAGTGGAGATATGGCACAGATCAGTTGGGAAAAGTTCATTATTAATAAGTTGTGATTTTTAACTGCAGGCTAGAGTCAGGAATGATGTACATGCAGTTACATCAATGATCCTGCCTTTTATCTCCATCTCCTGTTATTTTGGTATTACCAGCTTATATCTGTGCTCTTTTGACTTCCTTACAACAAAATCCACTCTTCTGAGGCACGGGGGTAGGTAACTTTCCTTTACCTTATGTGTGCAAACCCATGGGATGGCCTGGGATGGGAAGGCACAGAGATCTCCAGCTGTGCAAATGATGCTACAGAGCCTGGCGGTGTGACCAGTGTTCATGTGTTCCTCACATGACCTCCCTACTGAAGGCACTGGCTCTTGCTAGGTCAGGAGTGACACAATGCATACCCCAAACACTTCTGGGGAACCTGTGGATTTTAGACATTATTGCTCTCCTGTTTCCCTGGTCCCATTAATTCCCAAGTCCAGAGGGTACTGCCAGAGAAAAATAAGCATTGTGCAGACACTCAGTGCTTTGCAGCAGTGTTACACTCCACCATGGAAGGGGTCCCATTCTCATCTTCCTGTTTGCATTTCAAACAAGCTACATTTCTGTCAGATGTGATATTTCAGTTTTAAACAGGTGAAAAAAGCAAAGCAAAATGAAAGCCACTGTCAGCCAAATTCTAATGAAATGTCACTCTGCTCAGAAGGTCCTTCTCCTTGACAGGATTTAGGAAGAGAAGCTGCCTTCAACAGATTTCTCCAAACCCCTCAGGGCCTGGCTGCAGCCACCTCCACCTGGCAGGGTCCAACTTCCCCCACACCACACTTTCCCAGGTCATTAGGTTTCACTTCTTTTCAGGATACAGAAAATAATCCTCAGAAGCCTCTCAAGAGTGACACAAACAGGTTATTTGTTCTTGGCTGGGCTGTGAGATTGCCTATCACTAATGCAGTCAGCTCCGGCTGGCTTTGGTACACCTTCACTGGTGAGTGGCAAGCCAAGGAGAATCTGACAGGCTGTGTGAACACAGGGCTTGTTTCTTCACTGCCCCCTGTGCACCCTGTAAAGTCACTCAAACCTGGGAAACAGGAGAGAAAAATACTACCAATGAAGCAAATGAAATAATCCAATTTATTCAGCACAGGTACCAGTGACCAGACTAGGAATAAAACAGTAGTCATGCCTTTATCTCCCTGGGACAGAAAATGGAGACACCGGCTCAGCTGATGTTTACCTTAAGGAACCAAGAACAAACTGCAGTATTTTACACCCGTGTTTTATGGTGGAAGTGTCTATACAGGTGTTTGGCAATGAAGAAACAGGCTCACATGTCCCGTCTGACAAAGCCCTTTACATACTGCCTTGGCAGCACTGCCAACCAAAAATAGCCCTGGCATAATGAAATGCCCATCTGCCACGTACTTCTGAGGGCACGGCCAGCTCAGGCGGGTATTGAATGAGAGTTCCCTGTGATGCTGAACCCAGGCTGCTGGCACAGTTTGTTGCGATACAGCAGCCACCAGTGATAACTTGGAAATTCTGCAGTGAAATGGTCCTGGGGTATGGTCAGAAAATGAAAAGTTGTCAAAAATTATATCATGCTCTACAAGAGTCTAATTAAAAAAACCCCAAGACACCAAACCCCCTAATTTTAAAATGCTTTTATGTCAATTTTGAAAAAGTTTAACATACTCAGTTTTGACAGTTTTTATATGGAAAAATCTGCAAGTTATTCTCCCAGTTTTAGTTGATTCATACCAAAAAGGGTTGCAAAATAAAAAGATGAAGATTAAAATTAATCACAGTTTAAAAACCAGTGGTTTTTCTGGTCTACACAGTGAAGTTTGTTAGAACCCTCATCACTTTCTGATGTTTAATTTTCATCCTGATTCAGATGAGAAATTTAATGAAAGCTCAAAATCTTTTGCAGAGCCTTTTTCACCCAGTCCCAGTGGTCAGATCCAGAAAAGAGAAGGTCCACATACAGTTTTTGAAGTCACCTTTGCTTCACATTTCATTTCTGTGTACTATTTGTGATCTTAACTTGGGCTATGATGGTTTCTGGTTGATTTCTCTCACTTTCAGAGGTACCTCTAAAGCTCCCGCCTACCAGCATCCCTGTCCGGTACCTAGTTCACCACGGCTTTGCAAAATCACAGACTACATAAGATTCTTCACATTGTTCATTGTCTCAATATAAAAGATGAATCCTGTTATATAGGTTCACTAATAGCATTTGACTGCACTGGGAATGGCCACTTCTTCCAAGAAAGCTGTTCCTGTTCAATTGACCTCAGCCCCATCTCTTTGCTCAGTCTGTTCCTGAATACTTTTTGCCCTATAAAAGTGGCACTACCTCTTGATTCATTTCTACTACTTGCTGCATTAGTGCCTTACTCAGCAACTTTCTCCCCATATTTATGGCTTGCTGTGAAAAAGGAATGGCATTAAGTCATTGTTTATTTCTTCTTTGCATCTCGGTTAGCAGCAAGTGCTTCAACTCTGTGCTAATGTAAATACACTGTCTATTCCCACATTTTACAAGAGGTGAGTCTGGTTGGAGGACTACTTCACAATCTTTAAGAAAGACAAATTCAACCCTTTTGTCAAGATTTTTCATGGAACAACTATTTCATAAATGCAGGTTTTTTCTCCAACTGGCATTGTATGTGCTGCAAAAACATCTGCAAGCAATAGTGCTGCACTAGGGTGATGTGAACCAGAGCAAAAGTTCTTGCCCCAAACGATTTACGTGGTCTTCCTTGTATTTTAAGATTCACTTAATGGTGATTAACCCAGAACAGCAAGTCATTGCTATAGCCACAGTTTATCCTATAGAGACTACTACTCCCTAGTGCAAATTCACGGACCTCCTCTCCATTAAGAGTGTTCAGGTACGTTGCTGGAGGCAGCGCTAGAGACAACAGACACTTGGGACTGGGGGAGAAGAGAGGGAAGAGTCTGTTTCCTTTTGATTAGAAAAATAAAATGAAACACTTCCTATAGGTGCAAAATGGGATCATGAACTTGAAGGAGTTAGGGACTCCTCATTGATTTTCTTTCCCTTTGTTAAAAAATGTAGACCCAAGCTGCCCTATACATTTGTTATGTAGTTTTAATAAATAAATAAATAAATAAGCCACATACTGTGTTGCCTGTCTTTCAGCAGGTCATATTCTTGTATGTAATGGACAGGAAGGTGACAAATTACAGCTTTTAATGAGTATCAGGCTGTAACAACATTGTGGTTGTACTATCAGTTTACACATCTGGACAGCCAACTGTAAAACCCCCATAACCTGGACCAGAGGAAGGATACAATCAGTTCAGCCATCTTGGCAGATGCCCTTGGAAGCTGAGTACAGATAAATGATGAAATCCCTCCATCCAAGCAATAAGCAGAGTCACTCTGCAGGACCCCCAGTTACTGCCACTTTCCCAGATCCTCAGTGAAATGAAGAGAGAGGCCACCAGGCTTTCAGTACCAAAAAAAAAAAAAAAAAGACAGCAACACATAGAGTGGGAAAGAATATGTTACTTGCAAGAATGAAAATCCAGGACAACTGAACTCAGAACAAAAACTAATAACAGACTCCGCACTGAAAAATCAGAGAATGCCAATAAATTGATTGGGAAAAAAATAATTCCCAAACCCTTCTATTGTAGTTATTTAACATGAGAAAGAGTAAGTTCAGGGGATACAGTACAGGCATCTCCAAAGCTATTTGTTGTGTATGTATATGGATCTGTCAAGTAGATTGTAGAGCGGTATAATGACATCTGCAGCCTAAAGGCTAGACAGAATAAAATAACTCAGCAAAAGCTTTTAGAATGACTATTTACATAAATGCAGAAAAACGGATTTAATTAGTAACAGCCTACGATGGCCAAAAAAGGAGAAAAGAGTACTTTTCTTAATAAAAGCGTTATTATACCTATGAATTAAAGTACAGCAAAATGCTGAAAGTCTATGATCCATAATCCTGTGGTTTGTTTAATGTTTTGACCCTGCAGGCTCGGGCCCCTCAGCAGCGAGTGATTGCTGAGCTCCTTTAAACTCTGTGATTACTGGTGCCTCCTGCAATATACTTTGAGCTCTTTTTTTTTTTTTTTTTTTTTCCTATAAACTGGAGGGGCTTTTTGTGCCTAAGTGGTGATGGCAGCCAGAAGGATGTGCATATGATCCAGTGCATAATCACTTCCACAAGCATCTGCTGCTAGTGCTTTTCAAGATACATGTAAGCCAATCTGGAGACTGTTGTGAATACCTCTCATTTTCCCTTGCTGGTTCCTTAGTGGTTTGCTTGTAGCTAGTTAGAAACAGAATCCCCCATCCTGCTTCAATTGTTTATAATCTTTCCAAGATTCATGCTACAGCAGGAAAAGACCCAACTGCATTGAGTTCAGGATGGGTTCATTCTCTTAAAGGTACGACATGCAAAGCTGCAGGAAAGAACTGAGGTTCATTTTTATTTCTAAAGCAAAGGTTCCCTGGCTACATGTAAGTAGCTGAAAAAAACAGATGTTTCAACCGATATCCCACGTACATTTGTGAATTAACATCTGTCTGTATTTGCATAATCTAAAGCCCTCTGTTCCTTTCCCATTCAAAAGAAAATTAAAAAAGCAGAATGTACTTACTGCTCCAAATTTCACAGGTATGACAGTTACCTCTTTCCCATTTCTATGTCAGATATTTCAGGTTGTATCTTTGTCCTTAGGAAATGGATTTTTTTCCATTATTCCAAAAAAGTAAGCATTTAGAAAAAGACAGTTTCCAAAATATTTTTTTCTCTTGTTCAAGGGTTATTAAGCACCAATGTAGTCTTGCAGACTTATCAGTGGCTAAATATTTATTATGTGAAACAAGGGCCTGATTAATGGACTCAGTGTCTAACATAAATACTCATGTAATTACTCCACTGTGTTGCTTTTAATGGAATGATACCAATATTGTCCTATCTGATTCTAGATTACATATATATGTACAAGTATGTGCTTTGCCAAGCTTATGTTCAGATATGGTTTCACATGGATTAACACTACAACTGACTCATGGCAAAACTGTGCATCTGGACCAGAGCATAGAGCAACAAAAAATAACCCTTACAAAATTATATTCATGAGTGAGAACAGAACTGATTCTGTTCAGTGATTTTACTTTTCAGCTCAGTTCTTCTAACTCACTGCACTGTCTGAAGTCAGCAGCCTGTTTTCACAGACAGTGTCTGCTGCTGGCAGTGATAACACCCCGTGTTTAGAGTTACTACCAAGGGTTGGTGTGTAGACCAAGTCACTGCTGGATCTTGTGCACCACATTGGGGGGTGCAGGAAAGTACAAGACTGCACCTGCAGGGAGGAGTGTCCAGGACAGGTGACCCCAGACCAACCAGCAAGGGATTCCATCCCATATACAGCATATTCAGTATAAAGCTGAGGGATCACAAGGATCTCACTCTCTCTCTTTGCCCTCTTGTCCCACTTCGCCAGCTTGGCTTGGCTTGGCTTGGGTCCTTTGCTGGTTCCTTCCTCAGAGCTTTCTCGGAGGACTCTGTCCATCCTGCCTTTGATCCCAACCGGTGTGTTCCTGAATCTGGTACCAGAATTCAGCTCCTGAACACAGCTCCCGTCTGCTGCTGGGCCCAGTCTGGGACACTCTCGGTGCCTGCTCCACAGCATCAGTGATGACAGTGATGTAATTACCATCAGGGGGGTTGGGCTCAATACTGGTTTTGCATATATTTGTATATATTCCATTTTATTATTATTATTCTCATGAAAGCTGTTCTAGCTTTCTTTTCTAATTGCTAAGTCTCTCTCCCTTATTCCCTTTCTCTTCCCCTTTGGGGAGGGAGGGGGGTCTGTTATAGGTCTAAGGGGCTAGCCTGACCCTAAACCATGACACATGGTAATTCTTTTTGTCATCATATTCAATCATTTGTGGACTAAAGGCATTGTGTATGCACTCAGATACTCATGCAACTGTTGAACTGTAACTTCATGTAACAAATGCTCAGTGAATAGCCCACAAAAGCTTGCTATTTTTATTTTTCCTATTATATTCTATTGGGAAAGCACAAGAATAATTAGCAACATGAATGTGCATTGCATAGTGTAGAGAAATTATGAAAAATTAATCGAATGCTTAATGAAGTTCTGCATTTTTATCCATTGATTTCACTGAGTTTCTTAAGGGATTAAAGAGTAAAATTTGTTGGATCACATTCTAGTCTCCAACTCTTAGAAAATACCAGATGAACAGTATCATATTAGGCAAAGCAGTATCACTGAAGAGGCATTAGATAGTGCAAGTATAGTGCATGAATTTCCCTTGCCATTTATACTAGATAGCTCTCAAAACTGAAGAAATGAGGCCCAGAGCCAGACAGGACAGTGATAAGCACTTCTGAAATGTCTACATATGGGGTGTACATTAAATACCAGGGACAGATCTTCAGACCCGCCTCGTTCTTTTTTCACTTATTTTCCATTGCATACACTCTTACATGAATTCACATGTGATATTAGCACGTTTTAAGGCTCAAGCTGGATTTACACCAGCATAACTCACTGGCACTTTGGTGTGTGCACTTGATTCACATTAGTAGGAGAGCAGGAGCTCCTTGCATTTTAAATGGGCAGAGGTGGGAGTAATATAAGCAATAAGCTCATTTAATAAATGTGGGAATACAGCAGCTTTGCTTTAGCCTGGGGCTTTTTTCTTTTCCTAGATGAAATCTCCGTGGAAAGGGTGATTCATGGCTGTGCCACCTCAGAAGCACTCCAGGGATGCTCCTCAAAGACCCTGTCCTTGTCCATCACTGTGACTCCACAGACACTGGATCAGCAATAGTGCCAGGCACACTGGCAATGGGGCTGTGGCTCTGCTCTCACCCCAGCCACCTCCTCTTGGCTCTAGGGTAGGGCAGAAAACTTGGAGACACGGGTTCTTCTTCCCTCCTGCACTTGGATGATGAGCAGATAGATCGGTCCAACGTGCTGGCTGAAGGCTGTAGCTCAGCCCCTGTCCTCCAATGGTGCTGATCATAGCAGCAGTAAGTTACAAGCATTTACTCTCCCAGTCCTTGAGTGCAAGCTCACCGGGAAATAAAAGCTGTTTAATGGATCTTCATAGGGTGTTGGAGGGCAAGTCTCTAGCGTGGTTCCCAGGGCTGAGTTGTTTCCTTCAGGAAAGTCTCTCTTATAACAGAAAAACAGTGGAGTGCTGTGTGGGGAGGTGACCCCACTGCTCACTGTCCTGCTTCTCTGGCACAAGCTGCAGAAGCCTTTCCTATGCCAAGACTGGTACCTCAAAGAAGTGTCGTATTCATGTCAGGCATGAGAAGAAGAGCAGTGAAAGAAAACAAAACAAACGCAGCACCTTTGGAAGTTTCTGTTGATTTCACCCCATTCCCACAGCTCCAGGATTTTGACAGCCTCACACAAACTTTGTTGAGAAAGATTTACTCTCATAATGTAGCCTTCTGCAAAAAGATTGCAGGGCTGAATTTAATACTATCTGCTTTTCCATGTGAAAAGAAGATAAAAGTTGTCTGAATAATCCCTACAAAATAAGGCAGTTTTTCTGTAAAACTTAAAACTTAAAGGAAATTGATTTGGCTTCATCCTTTTATATTATAGACAGCAAAGCACAGCAAGGCTGTGTCTAATTTGTAGTCCAGGAGTTCACAAAGCTGTCAACCAGGTCAGATGCCATCTCTGAAAGCAGCAGGGATTTCAGTGCAGGCACACACACCTCCTAGGGCAGTTGGATAAAAGTCTGGTAGATGGAGTGTGCAGCTACATGGCTATAAATATTTAAAGTAGCTGCTCTGAGTGCGTGCTCTCAAGCTGCAGTGATGCTGGAGAGCAGAGCAGAGCTGGAGGAATGCCAGATCAATAGGAATGGGCTTTTAAAGGGTGCTTGCATGTATCTCTGCAGACACTTCTGGCACTGTGGCATGCTATTAAAAGCAGAAGGTAACGGTGTCTTTTCATTAGAAAAGTCATACCAAAAAATACAGCCTCTCTCTTGCGTAGGAACAAGGAAGATTATCATGAGAAGGGGCTGAAAGAACTGGGCTGGTTTAGCTTTAAGAAGGGGCTGCTGTCTACAGCTAGCGGAAACATGTAAAGAAGAGAGAGGTAAAAAACTCATGGTGGCAGAAGAGGCAAAGGCCACAAGCTGGAACATGAGAAATTCTAACTCAGCATTAAGAAAAGGTTTGATACTCTGAAGAGGGTCAAGCACCAGAGCAGGGTCCCAGAGAGACAGTGAAGTCTCCACCCTTGGAGATATTCAAGCTTGACAGGACAGAGCCCTGAGAAATCTGGTATAATTGGACCTCCTTTGAGGAGAAGGTTGGACTAGGTGACCTCCATGTCTCAGTGCCAGCATGCAGCCTTTCAGAAATGTCAACCACATTTTAAAAATCAGTGAAACATAATTGTCTTTCTTAACTATTATTACAAAATGCCCAAATGTTTCTTGTAACTGTGAATATTCTTTATGTGAAGAAGCCAAAAACATATATTTAGTCTCTAACAAGTGCCCCATCCAGTTGTTTGTAGGCATCTTCCACTCTAAGCTGAAGAAGAGATTTCAAACTCTGGCCTAGACAAAGCCAACTCAGGCTCTCAGGAAGCTGAGGAATGGGGAGAACAAGAGTTTCATGAATGCCAAGGAACTGCAGAGTTGCACTTCCAACAGGATGAATTCTCTGCAAAATTCCTGATTCTCAAATCTTAATCTCCATCTGAACATCTAGGATCATGGTTTAAACATTTAGTTGTCTCCATTATGCTAAGTGAAGAGCCTCGTTGTGCTGGGTGCTGGACAGGACCAGAGTAATAAACAATGCCTGAGTCTGCATTTGCAAACCTGGGACTCCTCTGGACTGCTCTGCAAAAGATCTTCAGGGGCAAGAGTGGGTATCAGCATCATCTATGTCCACTGTAAAAAAAATCAGAATCAAGCTAAATCATTTGGTGGACTTTCGTGTGACTTAGGTTTTTCCTCCCAAACAGAACCTCAGTGCTGAGAAACCCCCACCATTCCACTCTTATTTTAGGCACAATTTCAACATTAGGGACAAAAAGAGACCAGCCAAGCACTGGAGGTACAAAGAAAAGTAGCTGTTATGTAACTATCAGAGAACTATAAAATAAGTTCTGCAGAAATACAAAAATAAATGCCTTTTAGTTGTTCAAATGAGTAAGACATAGCAAGATTCTGAATAATATATCAGTATTATTAGGATCATGAAAATTATTGCTTTTTCTGCCCAAAGTAGTAGTGTACGTGGCAGATACAAAAGGGTTGGTTTTGTGTTTAGGTTGTGGGTTTTTTTAAACATTATGCCAAGCTGCTGTTTTCAAACACATGTCGATGCTGGGAAGAAATGGGCATGCATCCATCTTGCCTTCAGGCCAAACCATTTAACCAGAACTGGAAATACTGACAAACTTCCACAACCCCTTTCTCTCTCTCCAGTGCAATTGTATAAATCAACCCTTTGCAGATCTCTTGGTGAAAATGGCCAGTAAAAATATGTTGCGTGCTGCCGTCTATCAAGTGGAAAACTATTTTTAATGTACTCCTGAAGAAAGGTAACAGGTAAGTAGTAAATGTTCTCACGGTCATTATAAAGGGGTATGTGTCAGTCTATAAATCAATAGATGGCTCAATGCCATTTGCTTCTGAATGGAAACTGAGTGTTTTTGCAGAGTTCTGCTCCCAGCAGCTGAGCATCAATGCTAAGTAGTGTGTAGCTATTAGGGAAAAACTGAGCATGACAACACAAATCATGGAGCCCCTGATGAACATCTCTTCACATGGCTGCTTCTTCTAATCACCAGCAGAATTTAATGAGACACCTGCAGTTCATAGACACTCTTGTTCCAACATAAATTGCCCTGAGAGCACAAAGTCTTCTTTTGAAAAATATTCTTCAGTAAACCATAAACCACAAAGAGTTCATTGTCAGTAATAACATACTCCTCATTAATTTATAATTGTATGAAACTATATTCCCTGATCCATGACCTACAACAGATCTGAAGATTAAGTCAAAGGCTGTTAAGATCTCCTAATTAGCACTTTTCAACCATCTTAATTTTCATTATTAAAATAGTGCTGGAGACCTTGAAATTGATCCCTTGATTTGTGCAAAAATAGTAATTCGTAATAAATCTGACCCATATCAGGAGAAGGAGAGGACCAAATGGATCCCATGGGTCTCTAGGTAGGAACAAACTCAGGTGGGTTGAGATTCCTCCTCTGCTTGAAGCTACAGTGGCATCCAGCTGACTTCAGCTACAGATGCTCCTGCCTCTTCTTCCACTTCCATTGCAGCGAGGGGGCAGCTTGGACTGCCAAAAAACAGAGAGGCATTTCATTAGAACGCCAGAAAGGGTAAAGGTAGTGTACACCTTATCATACCTCACCACATCTGCAGAGAGGAGGTAATAAAAACCTTCATTTTCTAATCAACAACATGTTCTTTGCTTCATGACGGAAGAAACAGAGAATGGCATCTGCTAAAAAGAAAACCAAACTGTCTCCTCTGAATCAGTAAGCTTAGAGAGAGAGAGAAAAGGCTTGTTGCTGAGAATTAGGGATATTGTTTTCCACCAAGTAAGCTGGAAATCGTTGTCATGAATTGCTGCATCCATGGTGCAACCCTGGGACTTTATTGTCTTGGACCAGAACATGGTGTGGCCACAGCAAAGAAGCCTATCAAACTCTCTTCAGTAGGTGCACAGGCTTCCTAGGGATTTAGTTATGAGCTGTTTTGTTACAGCTGACAACAACATTTTGACTTTTTAACATCTGGGATGAGTATTTGAGGACCTTTGTTCTACTTTTGTTGTGACCTGCAAATATGAGATTTACCTTAAGACTTTCCTTAGAAGGATCTTCATAAATTGTTAGAACATTATAAATTGTGATCTGTGCTGACACAAGCCTGCTGCTTGTAGGAAGAAAAAGAAGATTTGTGGCATTAGTTAGTGGAAGAGCATTTAATAGCACTGAAAAAAAGTAATGGAGATTTCATTCTGCTCCTCTTTTGTTGTCAAATATAATCCATTTGTCAGTGGCTGCCTCTCATATGACATCTCATATCCTCTCCCCTCCACGGACAATAGCTGCATTTCACACTATGCCAGATGGTGTAAATAGACACATCTCCAGTGAAGTTAATGGAGCTGGGGCTTTTTACAGTCAGAGGATCTGTCTCTGAACATTTTAAGCTGGCTGTGCTTAATGGGACTGCTGTCCCATCAGTTATCAAATGGGACATGTCAGAAAGCTGCTCTGAGTCAAACTAGTTGTCTAACAGCCCTGCTATCAGGAAAGCCACAAATGCTCTCACGAAAACAGTTGTGGTGGACCTGGTAAGTATTTTTTACAATATATTCCTTATGGAAAAGAAAAAAAAAAGGCAGCACATTTTTATTCCTCTCACATTCTTCTGAGATTTTCTCATCATCAGAACAAGAAAAAGTCAGAATAAGTTTATTTGAAAAACGTTTTTTTCAATAAGGTAGGTGGAATCTTCTCAGCTAATGGTAGTGAAAGAGAATAATGTTAATGGGATTTTCATGAAAGAAAACTTTTCAAAATAGTACAGACCATTGGGAGAGGAAAATTAGCAGTCAGATCCTCACTGGCTGCAATCTGGCATCGCTGTAGCGACAGACTAACATCTCGTCTAGCGGCGCAATTGAAATTACACAGTCAAGTTGTGCTCTGACATATGCATTTGTTATGTGCTACCTCATATTTGTTACTTGTTACCTCAAGGCAGATAAGTAAATTTAATTTTAATGGTGAGAAATAAGCAGGTGACATCTAACAGCAAACTTGTGGGTTTGACCTTCCTTAAAAAACAAAACCAAAATAGCCAACAAAATACAAATGCATACTTCAGGCTTTAATTAACCCTCAGTGCTTCAAAAACCTCATTCCTATGGCCTTGGGGAGTTTTTACATGCTTGGTCCTTGCTAAGCACAGAGTCATTTCTGTGTCTCCTACACCCCAGGGCCAACCCGGTAGGTCCCCTTTACCACTTTACCACTGACTGTGCCACAGCCTGGGCTACCCTGATAAACTGATAAGTCAAATTCTAAAAGCTGCAGCAAATATCCTACCTCCAAATTACATGAAGGTAAATTATTGATTTGTATCTTTTTAAGTTTCATTTTTTTCCCATGCTTAAATTGCCAAGTGCTTCTGTTACTGTTACAGGCCTCAGGACACAGAGGCTGAGAACCTCACAAACATTAATGAGTTTATCCTCGAGAAAGACCTCTACAAAGCAGGGCTTTGCTACTGTTTCATCTGTCTCAATCAGCTCTCATTTGTAATGATTTTTAGAGAGAAAAAGGAGTAGCTAGACTGTTATTTGGATTATTAGCAGTCATGGGAGTGAGGTAATTTCAGGTGGATACTCCAGCTAAGTAGTTACGGGCATCTCTGGACATAAACATCTTTTCAGCCCGGCCTGAACTGACATGCTGAAGGACACAGGATGCTCGGAGGAAAAGTAAAAGGGAAACTGTGACCTTAGGTCCAGCATTTTCAGCCTGAAGCCTGTAGCCCCTGTGCCTGCCTTGTATTACCACCCAGAGCCAGCACCCTGCCTTCCTGGCAAAGCACCCTGAAGCCCAACTAGTGCTGCAGTTGGCAGCGCTAGAGTGCCAACCAGCAGCACGGTCTGCAGCACTGGAAAAAAATCAAATGGTGGGATCTCCGTGGAGATCTCCGTGCCTTGATCCTTCACTCCTTTTCAAAGGGAGGAGAGGAGTTGCAGCAGTGCCTCCACTACAGCTGCAGGGATTGGAGACAAGGTAGACAGGTAGCTCAGACACTGAAGTCAGCCTCCCTGGGGTCAAGAGTAAGTTTGGTGCAAGTTCATTTACTTTCCGTTGCAGGCTGTAAAAATGAGGTGGCATTTGGCAGTGTTTCAGAGGAAAGCCTGTGATGAAATGTGTTGAAACATATATGCAGTGGGCACGAATGGAGCAGCAGGTGAATAAACATTAAATATGGAGTCCGGGGAACAGAAACCCTTTTTCCTGTGAGTTGAATCACAGCTGAAGGGCCCAGATTAATTCCGTTAGGAAACCCAGAGCACCTGAGAGGCATGGGAAAAATCTGAAACATATCAGAGAATCTGTTCACAGTGAAGCCACAAAGTGAGCTGGTGAGAGAAATTACTTGAAGGCATGGAGCAGAGCCAGGGAAAACAGAAAACAATCATCCAGATGTTACAGAAGATTCTGGGGATAAAGTGCTCTAGAGAAGTGCAGTGCTTCTTAAGATTAGATTCAAAGGTAGTAATTATTATAAGTAACTAGTAGGTAAGTGTTATTTCTTGTGTAAAGCCAGCTCCTTGGGAAATTTTTAACAACTTTTTAAGACCGAGAAACACCAAATAATCACAGCAAATATTTTGCAACGAATAAATAAATAAATAAATAAGGATGTATCTGCTTTGAGAAATACCCACAGGAACTTAAAAATGGCACTGAACTCGTTTGTTTGTTTGTTTGTTTTCCCCAAAGTTACCTACTAGGCTTAATGTCTAGGCTCTGTTGTTCTGGGGCTGCTTGGCAAAAGGAGTCGTCCTGCAGTTGCCAAAAGTTTCGTGCCTAGGAGTAGCTATACTTTGTGAGCTGCCTCAAAGCATATGACCCCACAGCTTCCAGACCATTCTGCAAAAACAGCTTTGTAGGAGCCCCAGCTAAAATGATGATTTTTCAGAGAACAGACCCATCATGTGGGAACTGGAGACTTTGAGCAGAAGAGGACTTTGAGATGAAGAACTTCCTATAACATTTGAGATTCCTCTGTTACTGTGAATGATGCTTTCTATGCTGCATAAAACAAACCCCCCATTTTAGTGTCAGTCTTTATAGTATTTACAAATATGTGCATGCCCTCCACTAACAGAGAGTTTATTAGCTTTTGAGTATTTTTTAATAAACAATATCTTCACATTTTTGAGTACTGAGATCAAAGCACAATTAATTATTATAAACATTTTATTTGAACCTGCACTAGAAATCAATTTGGCATTTATTCTACCATTTGGCCCTTTCTTATGTAAAAGCCTCCTATTCTGTTTTGTCTATAATTTTATTTCAATTACTGTAATTTCGGTTGCAACTAATCACATACATTAGAAATCAGCTAGCCTTGAATAAGTCATTATAAAAATCTTGACACTCCATGCTGCTCATTCTTGATAATTGACGCATGAATACACACCTGATTTCAAATGCATAGTGCAAACACAAAGTGCAAATTACAGTGAACCAAACTGCAATCAAGGTTTTCATGGCTCTGCAGAGTGTGGTGTGCTATTCACCAGCTGTAGCCATGGGGCCAGTAGAATACATTTAAGCCCTCAGTTTTTAATTTATTCCCAGCAACCAGCTTCCCTGGGAACTGGGCAGAAAGCTCAGTATTTTCAGAGTGCAAATAGCACTACTCAAAAAGAAACAAATCTTGAGGTCTGATTTCTCAGCAACCTGATTCCCAAACAACCCCTCAAGACAAGTACATCCTCCCCTCCAAAAACTCATCCGGCCATTTTATTGTTAAATGATGTTACATTTTTCTAAACTTGAGGCAGTAACTTTTTTGTTTGTTTGTTTTTCAGTTACAGTTAGATCTGGGCCATATCTGCAGATTCAGAGCCCTTTTTATTTTTCTGAGATGCCTGATCCCCTGCGTACTCAGAGAGAGCTCTGCAGGCTTTGAATCAAGGCTGCGGTTCCCCATTGCAGCCGGTGTGGCTCTGTGAAACTATGTTCAGAAGCAATTACTAGATCAGATCCTTAATTTGTACTTGACAATGTTCAACTTATGCACACGGTAGGTGGGTGGGGGAATTTGATGGCTTTCAGATTGTGTGGGGAAAGGAAAAAATAGACTTTGCTCTGTATTTGGTGTGAAAATGATTAATCTCTTCTATATTCTTTTAAGTTACAGCATGGATGTGGAGCGAGAGATACTTAGATTTTAATCTTTTCACTGAAGTAAAATAATTAAAAGGGTTTCACAAACTCATTTATTTCCACATGAAATATTCTATTGCAGGAATGTTTGAAAAAGTGTTTCAGAAGTTAGCAGTTTAAAGCAAGCAGCTGCATACTGATAACAGTGGAAATATCTCACTGCGGCTTTAGATCACAGGAATCCACCCAGCAAAGGAACACATTTTTCTTTCTAATTTTGAAAAGAAAACCCACCCCACTGGTTAGAGTGCTAGCTGAAATGAAAGCATGTGCTTATTTTGCAAGAGAAACATTATAAAAATGGGTTGAAAGAGCTGAAGTGTTTTTAATATCTCACAAACAATCATTTACTATGAAAAGGTACTGAATCCTTCCTCCTCTGACTATCACTCATTTTCTTACATGTGGACAGAAGATGTGCCACTGTTCATATGGCTGCTTTAAACAGTGATTGATTATGAACTCTGTGCTTGCTACCAAAGTTGCTGTCATGGGGGGGCCACTGTGGTGGATCACATGTGCTCCCAGCACTTGCTGCAGCGCACTCCGAGCAGTCCTGAGCAGTGTCTGTCTGCCAGTCTCAGACTGGAGACCCTATCACCACAAGCATCTAATAAAACAAGTGCTTGTAACTGTTTCCCATGTTCTTGTACCTTAAGCCCTGACAGCTCAGTTTAATAAAATGATAAAATGTTTTAACGTATGAGTCCATGCTTAGGTGGGAAATGTGTTTGGGGAGAACTGGTGATTTACAAGTCAGTTTGCTCAATCCATTTTTCTATCCTTGGACTTGTCAAACGTGAAGACAATCAAATCCTGGTGGCATTTACACTTGATGTCCATCTAGAGTAACTTACCACGTCAAAGAATTATCTCAGTCTGACTCTTGCATCACTGAGGGGTTCTCTAGACCAAAGGGTGCTGTGATGAAAAGAGACTGGATGGCAAGATTTAAACAAATGATTTATTGCAACTCACAGGTTTACTGTAGGGCCCAAGCAAACTGTCTATTTGAAGTCTTAATATGTCACTCATACAGGCTTTTATGGATTCAGTGGCAGGATGCACTATTACAACTGAAAAGCAAGAATACACTATAACCTATTAGAAAGCATGCTACATGTTCTACATGTGTTAATCACCCACATTTGCAAACTTGCAGCATGCTAAAGACTTGCTTACCCCTCCAGGTAAGGGCTCTCAATCTTAGAAAAGTCACCTTGGCCAATGTCCTGACCAAGAGGGAAGGCTGTCCATACAGGTGAGCGTTGGAGAGGTGACTCCCCTAAAAGTAAGCTAAACCTTAGCACTTTTATCCCCTGGCTTACATGACTGATTATACAGTTTGCATACACAAGGTTGTGGCTGAAACTGTCCAGGTAGTTGTGGCAAAACTATTCCAAATTGGATTATGTCATCTGGAGACACAAAAGTTGCTGAAACCACCACTGAAGCCCTCCAGGTTCTCTTTATCTTACTTTCTCAGGAAGCCCAATAGTGGTTTGAATTGAGACTTGGGACATACCCTTTGTTGAGGAACTGCAAGGCTCAGCTCAGGTTTCAGTTCTTTGTGTGGTGCAGCATTGCCCTGTTTGTCCTGGGGCTTATGGACAACTCAAGGCTGAGACATCTACACAGCTCCCCGTGTGTTACCCCTGCATAGGTAGGGCCACAGATAGGCAACTCACAGAAACATAACCCCCTGCCATGAGTTGCCTGCATGCACCAGATGATACAGAAACTTGCTTATGAATCGTGAGCCAGAAAATCCATACAGGTGCCAGTGGTGGGCAGACAATCTCTCACTTGGGCTTCTCGATGGCCCATCAGGATAAAAACAGCTTCTCTCTGCTGTGTGAAGTTTTCACCTACAGATGTCTCCTTGTGACATGTGGGACCATGATTTTCTTGGCAACTTTTCAAAATGGGTCTTTTTCAAAATTATTTCCCTATTCACTCAATAGTTGGATGTTTGAAGTTTGGGAGACTTAGAGAAAAAGACCTGCAAGAGAATTCAAGGTCCAGAAAGTCATGTTCATGTTATCAGTATTTTAATTTGACCTGAACTCAGACTTAAGCCCAAAAGGAATCATTAAATACTGTATTCTTCTGTAATCACAGGCCATTGACTTTCATACAGTTACCCACTGTTGAGGCCCCAAAAACATTTGTTTGATTACTCATTTCTTCCATGTGAGATTTGATTGTTGATTTGAAGACATCCAGACATGGAAAGCCCTCCACTTCTCTTCATAGTTTGTTCCAATAGCTAATCACTCTCACTTGTTTCTCAATTAAATCTCTCTGATGCTGGCTTCCAGCCACCTATTCTTACAATGTCTTTCTCATGAAGTAAGACAGCTTTGGTAAGTCAGGGTCAGGCACTGGCAAGTTACATCTGCTCAAGCAAAACTCTCTGCAAGAATGGTTGTTAGCATTTTTAATTATAAACTCTTTACATATTTATTAAAATGAACAAATTTAAAAAAACAAAAACAAACAAAACCAAAAACCAACCAAACAAAAACCAAAACAAACTAACAAACACACCAGTGAAGTAGGGTTTTATGTAGAATTTTTTAAGGCATTGAGCATTATATAAGCATATGGTTTTATTTTAATATTTCTCTAGGTAGGTATTATTGAGAATTGGGAAAAAAAAAAAAAAAAAAAAAAGCCTGTTTCTTCTTCTGCTTTGTGTAACAAACATCTGCATTCTTGTCTATCTCAAGTGTCCGTTTATGAAGTTAGGGAAATCCAGTGTCTAAGGAATAGGCCAGAAAAACACTGGAAATTCTAAAGAAATACCAGCTGACAGTCTGTCTGACTAAAGAGAACGAAATAAATCTTTAAGTTTCACCTCTCTGTAATGAAACTCATAGGGAAAAACCATAAAGACCCAACTGTTTAACTCAGTAGCTGTGTTTTCATTAGAAAGCTGTTTCTTCTCTGTCAGGTCTACCCTGAAATCAAGACAGAAACTGAGGCCTCAGATGCCCAGAAGAATCAGGAATTACTCAAAAATGCAGAAAATACAGCAATGGGTCTGCATTCATAGAAACCTATGAATTTTTGCTCTCATTGCTGCTGCATGCTTTACTGCTTTGGCTGAAATATTTCTTCTACAGAGTCCTCTCAGATTTAAGAATTGTTAATGTCACTCCCCACATTAATGTCACTGCACTGTGTTGGTTTCATCTGCTGTCTTTTTACAGCCTGGGTTTGGGAAGATGGCACCATAAAGACATAACGAAAACCTGAGATAAGGGCAAGAATGTTTTGTAAATCCACCAACCTTGAAATCCATAGAGATGCAAAATCAGGCAGGGAGCTCAGAGGCAATGGCGGGAAAAGCAAAAATATTGAAAAAAATCCCAAACAACCAAACCCCTGAAGTATTAGTCTATAAAGTTTCTGTCATTTTTTCTAATACAAGCTCTAAATTTCCCTACAAAACCACCTAGCCAAGGTTTGTTTTAATAATTGAGACAATGATCTAACTTCTTGTTATTCTCCACCACAGAGGAACAACACTGCATTTAACTAATTGTTGTGAATGAATCGATTACACAATTACCATTAATGCAGTTATCCAATTATGCTCTCCCACGCAGCTAAAGGAAATCAAAGACAATCCATACATTAATGTGCTGCACCTTTTCTGCAGGATATTCTGGCATTGCATTAAGTGCTATTTCTAGAGTTTGCCTGCAGCAGTTTTAAATTCTGCTTGGGTTGAGTAAAGGGAAGATAATGTTACTTCAATCTCTTTGAGTCATCTGGGTTTTGTTTTGATCATATTTCAGGAATATTCACATGCTTCCCATACATACTGTAAGAGTATTTTTGTAACATAAATTTCTTCTTTCTAAGGTCATTTATTTAACTTCAATGCAGCCATGCTGATAAATGGGAGATGAAGGGGCATGAGAACTCACTTTCCCATTTAGTCACAAACTCTAAGCAATAAAATATACTCTCAAGTAGTCAGAATAGTTTTGGGCCAAATCTTACATACAGAAACTTAATTAGAAGAGTGAAGAACTACAGGATTCACCTCCGAGGCCACATCTCTCCCCCTTTATTATGTTAATCCTGAGGGCAGCCGATGCTGAAGAACTCCTGTGTCCATACTGCAGCCCTTTAGAGCACCCTGGCAAGCTCTGCCCTTTACCTCCAAGCCCTTGCAGCAATCACCCTGCTTGTTTGCATTACACACATCCAGGGCCGCATGTAAATGGCTCTGATTAGTTTACGTTCCTAATTGCCTTGCCACATAGCACAAAAAGGGAAGAGTTGGGGAAACTCAGTTCTGAGCTCCCTGCATTACCCACCAGCAGCTAGATGCTGGTGTTGAATGGAGTGATCAGCATTTGCACCCTCAGCTTTCCCTGAGCACCTACACGGACAGAGATTTTATTCCCTTGCAAAGGTCAGTGTCCATCAGTATTGCCTCTCTTAAAACCACTCTTGCTTTCTTCGTTCCCATGCTTTGCTCAGACCTATGCCCCAGGGCTACAAAGCAGCGCACTCTTGCTGCCTTGATGACCTGTGAAATCTCAGTCCAGCGTGGGATGTCCTGGAGAGCCAGGCCTGCCACAAAAGCTGTGATAAAGCTGGCCATGTCAGAAGCATAAAGAAGGCTATCTGCTTTTTTAAAAGAGCAAAAGAAACCATGCTGAGCCCAAGGAAACCCACTGCAGGGTGGTGCGTGATTGCGGGTATCTCCAAGAGTAAGTCTCACCGATGCCCCTTCTAAGGAGGAAAGGAGTAAAAGCTTGAAAACAGAAGAAAGTACCTGCTTGTGGAGCTGTGCAAGGCTTCTGATGAGTGTCAGTTAGGGATCCACCTGTTTTGTGTTTTCCTAGCTGTCATGTTCTCCATTTACCTATTTGTAGGTTAATTCTGGTAGTGCCCAATGGGAACCAAGCTGTGTAGTAGGCACAGGCATGATGACCTTTCTTGTTAGATGGCATCTTGTGCTAACACCAGTTCTGGCAGGGATGAGAAGGATTTGCTAGTCACCTCTTCCTGAGATGCTACCAGATCACTTTCCAGGTATCCGTATACACAACTGGGAGAATATGTGATCACCAATCATTGGGCATAAAAGAATGTAAGAGCTAGAAGAAATATGGTGATGCAGTCAGGGGAAGAGATCATCTTTCTGGGGCATCTGTCATTTCTACAGACATGGTTCAGTGGTGGGACTGGCAGTGTTAGGTTAATGATTGGACTTGATGGACTTTTCCAACTGAAAAAATCTGATTCTGAAATCAGCAGCACACTCCCTCAGCCTTGCACCTTGGAAAAGCCGCTGCTCTGAAGGAAAGTATCAAGGTTCCTCTCTCAAAGGTCCCTTCAAATCAGATCCTGGAAAAGTAGACAACTAGCAAACTTCTTGGTCCTCCCTGGATCTTTGCTTGGGCTGATACAAGTGTGGAAGCCGAGGCAGGGGTAAGAAAACATTGACTAGTGACAGAGATTTCTGTCTGGGAAACTAAAAAAACTGTAAGACTGTGGGAAAGAGTGAGCCCAGTGGGAGAGGCTGGTGCTGTCTGACTTTCTGGGGCACACCAGGCTGCTCAGAAATAGATTTCTGACATGTACTCACAGACAGAATTAGCTGGTGCCTGGCCCAGGAGGGAAGCAGCTCCATGAGACTCACATAGAGCCATCAAACAACTTGGATAAACGCTGTGGGCCTGGGATGGGGAAATGGAGGGGTGGCTGTCAGGGCATCAGGGGAGGCAGCTGTCTGGCTGGGGCCTCGCTACCAAGTGGGATCAATACTTTAGAGCAAATAGTTTGAGTTCAAATGAAGACCATTCCTATTAAGATCTTTTCTGATGCTGTGTGAAGTGGCTGTGGGAAGCACTGGCTTGCTCAGAAATGATGTAGGGGCAGACCCTGAGGACAGGAGCGTGGCAGGTGCCTTCTGCAGCTGCTGGTGTGGGAACACTGGGAATACACAAGCCACTTAGCCCTGCCACATGCTTGTTCTGCTGATGCTGCCAGAGGAGATGCAGGTTCAGTGGCCATCTGGCTACCAGTGCAGGAACAAGGAATCACATTCAGGTGTGTGTGGGGAGGCTGAGGGACAGGAGGAGAGGGTCCTGCTGTCTGACCAGGGCTGCAGCCGGACAGTCCTGCCTGGGAACCCTGTGATCGCAGGGCTGCCTGCATGCAGGTGAGGCTGGTCCTGGCACTGCTTAGCTGGGCTGGCACTCCTGCCAGGGAGACGTCAGGGACAGAGACACCCTGTTCCAGGGACAACCCAAGGGACTGTGACCATGTGTGACCCACTCGGAAACAGAGCAGGAGAAAAAGCAGCAAGTGGCAAAGAGCAGCTAAACATCATCACGAACAGGAGCGCAAGCTTTGTGAGACAACACATTGTAAGCACAACCAAGAAGCGATAGAAGTTGATATAGAAAAGACAAGAATAAAAAAGACATGAGCAGATATACAAGCAGAATACCTATGCCCACAGTTTTAGTTAAAGTCAAAATTTTTTTTTTCCCTGATGAATAAAAGGATTAGAAGAAAAAAGTTAAAAGAAATCTAATGTGTATGGCTATGAATGAAATATCTTGGTCTCAAAAGACCAAAATGGGAAAGATAAAACTTATTTCAGTTCTTGTTAGATTCCCTTTCAAAAGACACATGGCTCTGACACTCTGAATGCATTTAATCACATCTGTCCTAGTAAGCAAGAGTGAACAACATAAACTGCATAAAAATTGTTGCTGGCCCAAACATGACTTGCTAGGAATGAAAGCCAGTCCCATTAATTACTTTCTGTAGAGCATTCCCAAAAATGCATTATTCAGACTGAAGTTCTGAGCATATTGTAGCTCATGAGGCAGAGGTGGGAAGACCCTCATTGGGATGCAGGCAACAAGCCACATCTTTGGACTGAGCATGCATAAACTTGTGGGAGAGGTGGATACCAAAAATGACACAGAATTCATTATGATTGATTAATTAGCTTTAATGGAAGTGCCGCAATAAGGATAAAATGTACCTGTACATGATTAAATGTACAAAGAGCTCGATGCGAATCAGGTGACCCAGAATCAGTTACAAATTTCAGTATTTACCAGCTCTCCTTTCCTGTCTGTAGCCTGTGCCTCTGATTGAGTGTTTCTCCTCTCTGCTCAAGCTCATCACAACAGCGAGTGTCAGATCAGTGGTGATATGCGATTTCCAAGTTTTTACAGACCTTCTGAGCTTACCTCACTGTTACATCTAAGTGATAATAAAATGCATTGTATCTTAATGAAATAGTGAGTTACTGCATAAATATTTTATTCTATGTACACACAAAAAAAAAAAAACCAACAAAAAACCAAAAAACAACTGGGTGTATCTTATGCTGAATTTTTTTTAAAATGAGCATGTAAAAAGGCTGCTGTGTTATTACACTGAGCTTTTCTGAAAATACTTGCCCAGATTATGCAGTAGTAGGCACGTGCAGTTGATATGAAGGAGCTAAACTTTACATCAAATTTCCCCTGGGTACTGTGTGAAACTGCACAGTAAATGAGTGTTGCTGTAACTTAAACAGATACTGACTCTTTGGAGACACAAAAAATAAAAATGTTGTGGTGTTAAAATGTAGTCCTGACAGGTCTATTACACTCTTCACAGAGTCTGATGGTTTTCTTCTAACAGTAGCTGTCTTAAAAATTAATGATGTATCTTTCAGATGTGATCTCATTGCTGATGCCCAGCTCGCTAGGTTCAGATGAGATTCCAGCTGGGTGGGTACGCCCTCAATGCACAGGGCAATGGGATCAGTTCACCAAAACGCTTTCCTTCTGGGTAGCTTTATCTGCCTACTTAATCTGCAGAGACTGTCTGCAAGATCTTCTGCTCTCTGTTCTTTCCAGTTGCTATTAAGATTGCCTCACATCACCATCTTGGGTTACAAATTCCATATGATAGCATAAAAATAGTGTTTTGTTTTGACTGAAGTTTGGAAAAAACCCCAAACAAATATTTTAAAGCACAAAGCAGAAGACGACCTTATTCTATAGCACCTTTTAAACTTTCCAGTAATATATGAAAAGATCCAAGCAGGTGAGAACTTCCCTCCATGAAGATGTATAGAGCATTCAGAGAATTGAAACTCCCAGAGTAATCGTTGTGATAAATTCCTGCTGGCCTATTATCACTGAATAACAATATAGAAAGGAAGTACATTTTAGCCTTTTGGTATGGACTAATTTAAAATCAACTAATAACTGTAGTCATACGTGAAACATGCAAACCAGCTTTCTAAAGGAGTGTTTCTGTGATTTAACACAACTTCTTGCCTGCTCCCACCCAGTCAGCTCCCTCCGGCCCAGAGAAAACCCTGGGAAATAGGTAAAAATGGCCTTCTGACCCTGAGGTCAGCAGCTTTGTCTCTGCCAGGAGAGTGCAGGATGTGAGGCAGCACAGCTCAGCATCCCTCACCTACCCATGGCCTCAGATTTATGTAGCTGCATTTGGGCCAATAGCCCATGGATAAATGCACAGCCAGTACCCCCAGTATGGGCAAAATCCCTAAACTGATGTGGTTTTTTTTTCCTTTACATCTGAATGGTGGCTCACACTGCTTGAGCTTACCCTGATAAAATCAATCAATTAATCTCTAAATGAGCATTAATGAAGATGTATGCTTAATAGCATACTGGGCTGGCCGGGTGTCCAGGTACTGGGGAGCTGTGCATTTTCCATTACTGGAATTCATTTACTCTCACTGGTGTGCAGAATTTGGATTTTATTGTTACTCTTTCTAAATTAAAAAAAAATGCAGAGGCAGAATAACCAATTAGGACTATGAGGTTGAAAAAATAATAACCCAAGTTTGGTCAACAGGACAATGCACTCCCTTTGTTTGAGTGGCATTTCAGCAAGGGCATTCCTAAAGGAGCTGTGGGATTCGATATGAAACTAAATGCTTTCTTCAGTTTTCAAAGCATCTGTTTTCACAGAAAATAAAACCTCATGGAACTGAGTCTTACTTGAGTCTCTTTTTCATAAAAGAGCACTACAGAAATTTCCTGGTTAACAAATGTTGGAATTGACATGTTTCAGTTCTTTACAATGGTGGTCACATATGTTAAAAGATGCACCAAAAGCTGCAGACTGCTACCTGCTCTACTGAGCATCTGTTTTATTTCTTTCCATATTATATTCTGTTATCTGAATGGTAGAAAAAGAAATTAAGTTAATTTTCTGATGTTTTTCTTTTGAAGACTGAAAACTACACATTATAATTTTGAATTACGACTTACTGCTCTATATTCCCTCTTCAGCAAAGGTTTAATTTTTGCTTCATTTACCTCATCTGGTTCCTAATGTCCCAGAGCTGTGCAGCTCCAGTGGCAATAAAAATATTTCTATTGCATACTATAATAAAAAAAAGTAACATCAAAAGTTAAATAGGTATCTGCATCTATTTTGGATGTGCAGGTATGGGTATCTTTCACTAACACCTTCAAGTGGAATAGCCTTTCTTGCCTTTCTTATTTTCATGCCGGAGAGCACTTCAGCATGGACCAGTCTCAGCTGACTTCCCTGGTGCTATCCACCAGCTGCACGGAGACAGGCAGCCAGCTGCTCTGCAAGACGAATGTTTATTCTCACTAAAATCTGTGCTGCCGTATCACATCTAATTACAGGGAATGCATTTTCCTGGATGGTGGAAGCTGAAAAGCATATAACCGCATGCTTTACATTAATTTATGTTAAGGTTTAATTTTGGATCATCTATCCAGGTCACCCCTTTGCCTCCCCGGCGCTGCTGCTGTGCACAGACCGATGTGTTAGGTCCTGGCATGTAGAAAACAGTGGAAGTCTTACTATCACCCAGGATTTCCTACAATAGCCACCCTGCAAACTGCAACTATCAGCAGACTTGGCTAACTGTTGATTTATTTAAATAGTAGTGGATAGTTTAATAGTATTTAACTAAGCTCATATAGTGATGGAGCTGGCACAGTTAAACCCAGCTGAGCTTCGGCAGCCTACTGCTGTCGATGTAAATGGAGCTTTGTGTCGTGGACAAGGGAACCAGGATGGCAAAAGGAAAATTATCCCTCACACATCACCCCCTGGTACCTGGCAACAGGCAACTACCAAATGCTGCTGCCCAATCTGAACTGCCTGTACTAGAACAACTAGACCACACACTCTGCGTATTTTTTAAACATTTTAAAGAGCTGTATATATGTATCTGTGTATACATACATACACTCTAACATATATACATGTATGTAGATAGATAGATAGATTTACACACCTGTTGGGCTGCTCTCCCACTGGAACAAAACTGTATCTCTTCCTGAAAGTGATTATTTGATCCCAGACAAGGAGCTCCATCCTGCAAGAAGATCAGATGTATAAGCTTTCAATACTTCTGAACCTCTCTTGCTGGAGCAGGTTTAAATCCCTTTTAAATATTGGTTTTAATAAGAAACTTGTTGTCACTGTATGAAGAATAAAGAAAAAAATATCATTGCAAGCAGCTATGTGTGCTCCTGGTGGAATTGTCAGCTCTTCGGGAACAATTTTCATGTATTTTCCAGGAAAGTTAGACTGCTTTGTCCCAGATTCTAATGCTGCCCTGGGATTAAGCTGCTCACAGGCTGCAAATCCTGCACAGATCCCAGGGAGAACATACTTGCTCATACTGGCTGCAGACGTTTAGGGCAGAGGTTGAGCTGCTGCTCTGTGCTGCCCATGGGCCAGCAGCACTACAGGGGTTTGGGAAGAGATAGACACTGTCATTTTGGGGCTGGGACAGATTGTTTTTCTGAAGTAGTAGAAGAGATGCCACAGAATTCTTCAGATCATGGGTCTCCATGAATGAGCATGTTGATGCAAGTCAGCAGAGAGCCCAAAGTCCTTCTGTTGCTGTATTTACTAAATTATTTTGTGATACAGTGACTAGAACTTTTAGAGATCTTAATCTGACTATTTTTAAACCTACTATTAACCACAAGCTGGTATGAAACCAGCACTGAAAGAACTGAGCAGCAAGCTTCCCTGCTCTTGTAAGCACCTATAAAATAATTTGTAAACTTCTGACTTCAGATTTGACAGAGCACTTGAGCATATGCCAATTTAAAGTATGTAAGAAGTCCCTCTGGCTTACATCTGTGATGACTGGGGAGGAAAAGAACACTGTCAGCTTATGAAAATACGTGAGATCACACTCTGGAAGTGCACACTGACTAAAAAGTGGGAACTACTTACGAACGCTTCAGCTGGAGCTTTCTGAATCCTCTAACACAGCAGCCAGAGGAAGCTTTCACAAATGTAAATCTCAATTGATTTAGTCATAGAATCAGATGATTTGGAAATTGATGAAAAAGCTACAAAACCCAGCAGGTGTCAAAGGGCAGGTGACATCTGCCAGCTGACCTCTTAGCAGTTTCACACACCTGGGGATTGTTTTAGCTGTTTACATTTCCACTTGTTTCTGGTGTTACATTTCTATATTTTGGGGCAGAGGGATGGGTCTGTTCCTTTGATCTTGAGAAATCAACCTGCAGACGCCACATGTGGAGGCTTCACGTGACCCTGGACATCAGGGGTTCCTGTGCTTTGACAGCTTTGTGTACCTGCCAGCAGTGAGGGTATTCTGCCCTGTTAGTAAGAACTAATTAAAAGGAGAAACTGGGATGGGCTCTTGCAACCCCTCCACATAAACTGTGAAGGGCAAGGCAGGAGTGCAGGTCCCTTCAGTATCGCCAAATCCTCCGAAGGCAGCCACAGCACTAATCCTTCCCCCCATTAGTGGCATTTCCACCACCACTCCAGCACCCAGCATGTCTCCACTCACTGTCAACACCTTACTGGCCATTTACAAGGAGTGAGTGGGTGGGGCAGAATAACAAGGTCCTCCCCTACAGCATAGACTAGGAAGTATTCAGCAATTTAGCATGCATGACTAATTGAATAGTTTATTTTAAATGGAAGAAATTGGATCTACACTAATTAAATTCTCTGTATTTTGAGTATTATAATAGATAACACAAAATGATGGAAACATTTGGCGATGAAAAAATGCAAAACAGTTTCTGTTATGATACAAGGCAAATGTTGGCAACTGGTAGCAATTAAAAAGCAACAATAGAAGAAGCACTAATTTTTATAGCATAGGAGAAATGCAATTGCTCTACAGGCTTTTTCATATCGTAAGACAAGAAAAATCAATTACATACAGTGAAACCTATGAAAGAATAACTGATTCACTGGATTTGAAAAGTAGCTTTGTGTACCTATTTCCGGACAAAATGCAAATATAATTTGATTTCTTGCTGAGCATATTGCATTAATTTTTGTAATGTTGGTGCTGGTTTGTATTTTTTGTATTATGTACCAGAAAGTTACCTATTGTTGAAGTGCCCACTTCCTTTTAAACACTGGCACCATTAAATTAGAGCTCTGTAAACAGTCACCATTTGAGGATAAAAACAAAGCAAAACAAAACATAATTTGTCATTTTAGTAGGGAAAAACCCTGCTTTGAAAAGTTAGGTACATAAAAATACATCTATGGCAAGATAAATCTAAAAAGGTTTTCATACACTGCATAAAGTTCCACTGTACCAATGCCTTTAGGAAAAAAGTTTTACTAAAGTATATGTGAAGCAAGTGTTAAACTACAGTTCTATGTCACCTGAGTTTAGGAGCTAGTGGGACATTTGTTTCCCATTTTCCAGGTAACACAATAATACTCACTCAAAAATGGTGATTATGGGGCAACAATCATATATGTGTATACATTTGTAACTACACCTTCAAGCAGGTAATTGAAGATGCATTCATGCTGATGAAATTACTCAAAGGGCAGCTATACACATTCTGCATGAATGGCTGAAGAATGGTATTATCAATTAGACTTCAAAAAATCTTTCACAGAGCAGTTTCATTGCTAAAAATGGAAATTCATTAAAAATTATAACAAGAATTAAAGATGCTTGAATCAAATCCAGCCTTCAAATTATTACTCTAAGAAAAAAAAAAGTACCATTTATTTTCTAACCATTTGACTTGACAAGGAAAAGTTATTTAGGAATGTTTTACTTACTGATGAAACAGAGACCCAGCCATCATAGCAAAGAATTAAATAGAATTATATCACAAAAAGGCAGACTTGAAACTTCAAAGTAATTTGGAAGAACGATTAAATGTTTAAGCAAGTACTAGGACAGATATAATGTGATTCAAAACCTAAGCAATTAGCTAAATTTTCAAATTCATTAGAGGCTTATTAACCTAAACTGCCCAGAGAAGTCATTGATACATGCATTCAATTGACTTGACTGTTTAACCCCCCGCTTTTCATCCAGAAACAGGTACCAATGATGTGAAACGAGCAGACAAAATTCACAAAGCTCAGAGATCCTCAGGTACGTTAGTGCCCTCTTGGGAACCTGAATGAAAGAAAACAGAAAAAGTTTAGATTGCAAAAGAAACCAAATGACAACTCAGAACTGTATGGTAAAGATGACAAAAAAGTTGCTGTATTTCCAGATTTGCATTTGCAGTCTGTTTACAAAGGTTGGATTTGGGACATTTGAGGGAAATGTTTGCATTTTTATACAGAACAAGACAGAATTGTCTCCTTGATAAATCTCTGGTACTATGCACAGCTTTATCCTGCCTCTTAGGTCTGGAGTTTTAAATTTAAAGCCCTCAAAATATTAAAATCAGTTGTGGTGCTGGAAGAAGGAACTTTGACTGCAGAAGTCTGTTAACGCTTTCTCAACCAGATGTCTTCAGGTACCCAAACCACACTCATCACTCCCCAAGAAAGTAAGAGATAGAATCTTAAGAAACTATTTTTCTGCATTTTAAAATGGTCAACCATGCTATAAATTAGGTTGCCCCTCACCTGGAACAATCCTGCAGCAATGAAAAAAGGGTATGATAAGAGCAGTAATGTTATGCTAACATCTATTTCTTGGAGTATGTATCAAGTATTTAGGCACCAACAACCAAGTACATTATTTTTTCAATGAATTTTCCCTCATCATAAAAGAAGTTGCTTTTTCATTGAAAGAATAAATATTTTCTGATTTTTTTTTTCAATTAAACCCTTTTTTTTTCATCAGATAGAATTTCCATGCAAGTATTTTCAAATCTGAATTAAAAATGTTTCTTCATTAAAATCAGCTCAAGCTATAACAGTTATATCTTGAAAGGTATTAACTTAGCGTAACGTATCACATCATGAAAGCATTTGAAAGAGTTTTGTTGAAAGTTCTGCACCATAGCCTTCTAATTAGAAGAGAAATTTCTAAATTTTCGCCTGGGGCAATCCACCTTTTAGAAGAAACTGTCCAAAACTGCTGAGATTTTTGTACTCAATTCCAGTTGCCTGGAATTCCTGCCTTCATCTGGTGTTCACACAATATCCTTACAATAATGACAGCAATTACTTTCATGTAAAATAATACTATTATTACTAGGCAATGAATTTGTAGCTTTTTGTTTGCTAAATGAAATTTGGCAACCAAAACCAAAGGTCAGTGTCACATGACAACCCAGGAGCAGAGCAACGGGAAGAGCTTTGCAGATCAGTGGAAAAGGCTTGGCAACATCAATGCTGCTATTTTGACTCTGTCTGTTCTAGCACCAGCATTTGTAATGATGAAAATCCTTCTTTTAAAACATCTTTCTGTACTAATATATACTGTCCTTTGTAAGCTCTGTTCTTCCAACCGGTCTTAGAAGCCAAACTTCCCTTTCACAGTAGTTTCTGACCTTGAAAATGATAGGTTGACTTTCATTAATAAAAGACTAAGCAGGGAGACTTATTTTTTAATTTGACAGCAAATATAAAATAGCTTAAAAAGAATCTATAAACCTCTTCTGAAAACTCTGTAATCAGGATGGTCTTTATTGAAGCTGAATAACTATTTGAGTCTGACTGTTGGGATGGTTTTAGACCCAGATTTATACCACTTACGTTTATCTGTCTACATGTGTGTTAGGTGTCAAAACTCCTATTAAATGCCATGGAAATCTAGTAGATATACAGGACAGACTCTACATAGCTCATTCAGCAGCAGATATCCAGCCCCCAGCACACAGGCTGGGCACCTCAGCAGCTTTGGAGGTTCTGCTGGTCCAATTTGCATGTCCTTGAAAAAGAACAATATACCCAGTGTAGTCCAGACCCCTATATATGCAAGAAACAGGAGAGGAAGTATTTCAAACTCATGCTTAATATCTATCACAATGATAATATCTAGTTTCTTTTCATGCCAAAGTAAAGCCCAAGTCCTTCCCCAAAGAGTGGGGAATTGCCGACATATGGGTAAAATAGAATGAATGAATACGATTTAATATTAGAATCAAATGTTCAACTTCTTAAAATGTTAAATATTTCTCTCACATTGCTTTATTAACATACCCACTGTTTTCACCAGTGAAACAAAGAAGAAAATTAGAATTATGCTGTGATTTCCCGGACAAGTCAAGAGGCTGTGCAACTTGGCACGTGAGTCATAAAAACTGACCTTTTTTTCAAAATAATTGTATTGTCATGAATTATAGATCCGAGCCCTTCCTGTTGACTACATCATTGCATTCCATTGTAAGACCTTCTCACCCACAAATCTTGCTGCACAGTAAATTTGAAAACTTTCAAGTAATCCTCAAGCGTTCAAATAAAAACATGCACTCTGAATGTATGAGTAGTAATAAAGGAGTTCAGAGCAAAGCTTTTCATAACCAAAATTGTGGGCATCAACCCTGTACTGGCTACTCCTTCCTGCTTTTGTTACTCCTGACAACTCGTGATAGGCATTAGATCAATAAAACTGGTGTGTTTTCTACGTTATAGGTATCCTTCATATTCAAGGGAATATTCAAATGAAAAGCTTGTTCTATCCTGCAAGACTATTTTTGATAACTGCCCATGATGTGGGTTGAAGTACCTGGCCACAAAACTAAATTTTTTTATTTTGTGTGACAGACCATTTTGTCCTTAGACTTGATCTTAGCACCACAAAAACATTTAGGCAACCCATTTTGTTTAAAGTTACTAAATAATATACATAGCTTCACTTTAATGCCTTGTGGCTTTAACTTCAGGTCAGATACAAATGAAACTCAGCAGCACAAAACCCAGGTTTATTGTAGTCTGAAAGAAAATGAGCCAATCAAAATACAAATTTAAGCCAAACTCTAAGTTCTATTAAGTAGAAGATGACTTTGTATTTAATGTTGCTTGTTTCACAAAAAGAAACCAAACAAACAAAAAACCCAAACCAACCCAAACAAAACAAACAAAAAAAAACCCCAACACAAACCAAAGTTGTATTTCCTAGTTTCATGATCTGAAAAGAGTAGAAACTATTATAGACATGTGATACTATTTTAATAAAGAATAATATTTAGAATTTCTAATGAGCATACCCAGAGTTTTCTTTCAGTACTCCAGAACATCCTAAATAGAAGGCTTATTTCTCTTGGCTTTCTTTAACTTTGAATAACCTTCTTCTTTCTGTTAAAATAAAAACAAATAGACAACCAAAAGCAAAACCAAACCAAACCCCAAAACAAATTAACAAAAAACACACCAAAAAACCCACTCCCCCCCACCCCCCCAAAAACCCCACAAACCAAACAACCCAAACTCACCCCCCCCCCAAAAAAAAAAAAAAAAAAAAAAAACAAAAAAAAGAAAAAAAAATAACAGACCAACAAAAAGGTTGCTTCTGAGTGAAAGTCTTAGTTGAATGATAAGAGGAGTAATTAATAAAAGTTTCTATTTTCGAACATAAATACAGTTTAGAGTATGTTTTTAAGCATGGTGAGTAAATAATTAAAACCAGAGCTATTTTGAAAATATCCCTTTACATGCTGGCAGACAAGACTTTCAAAACCAGCTGTTCATTTTTGGTGTCCAGACTTGAGATAGTAACAAAGGCTTCTCTCCAAAGAAGTGTTTAACAGTGTCCCCACTCAGCACCACTGCATTTTAATCTGGAGAGGGAAGGAACCAGACTAATGAGCATCGGTAGAGTCCATCCCTTCAGGTGCCTCTCCTATTCCTGAGACTCCAGCTGAAGCTTCCCTAGAGCTGTGCATCCTCAGCTTCCATGGTGGCAGTGCTGCCCTGGCAGCGTGGTGGGCAGACAGCAGGAACTTGCTGTCTCCTGCCACTTCCTAAAAGCAGCTTTGCAGGGCTCAGGCTGGTAGCCATGCCACTCACAGTCTGCCTGGAGAAAATGGCATGGGGCACTTGTGGTTCATGACTAAGACAGGACAGTGCTCCTTCCCCATCCCAGCAGTGCTGCCAGACAAGCCCTCTGCTTGCCCAGTCTGCTCAAGCTGTAGAGCTACCTCCATCCTCACAAGCCTCAGTGTGACTGAGTCTTTCCCAGTGTCAGGCAAGGACTTCAGCACTTAATTTGTGTCATGGTGGAAGTCTCCCTTCTGTACTCAGACCCCCAGGACTGTTATAACCACAGTTATTTTTAGTCTCTGTTTTTCTTTTCTTCTCTGTGAGGCTGACACCCAACTCTACTACAGTACTGGGCCTGTAACTAGTGACTCAGTTGTGGCTCTGTGGAAGGGCCTTTCCCAGCTCAGAGGAGCTGGTCTGGCATTTCCCACACCAGTTCCTCTCTCCCCTGCCGAAGCCTGAGCTCCAAGGGCATAACTGTGCTCCCAGAGCAGGCCCCCGAGGCTCTTGCTCTACTGGCCCTTTCTGAACTGCACAGATAGCACAGACTATGCTCTTTAACTACAGAATTGTCTTGTATTTGATTCTAAAAGTATAACAAAACAAAAAGTTGACAGATAAAATGTATTTGTTAACAAATACAAATTAAGTGGAAGAATCTGATTTATGGATATATGCTCTGAAGTTCTTAATCAACTGTTAATGAGTATGTTGACAAGGTAAGTTTATACATTGCAACATGTGACTAGGCAAAGGCACTTCAGATCAAGCACAGGCAATGAGGCCTCAAATGGTCTCGCTTAGAATGAAATATAAAAGGCAAGGGAACCTGGGTGAAAAGGGAGTTAAATGCATGCAACTTTTCCTCCTGGCTTATTGTGTAGAGTTATCGCACAGCATTTTCAGTTGGCTATTAGCAGAAATAATCCTAACACAGCTATGTAAGAACGTACAATTGTACTGAGCGTGGAAGACTTGAGATCTGTTCCTTCTAATGGGCCTAATTTCTGGATAGTAAAGACATAGGGAATGTGGTTGTAAGGAGCTGATAGAAGGCACAACTGATTTTTAAAGAACTGATATTTAGGAACAGAAATGTAGCCCAGTGGTAGGTAAAAGCAGTAAGAGGAATTTAAAAGCACACACTACTATCATTAGAGCAGCATCTAGAGGAAAAAGTGTTTTAAAAAAAATCATATTAGGAACTTACTAATTGCTGCTGATGACCTCATCTAGCAATACAATACCAACTTTAAAATATTAATTAAAACAATGTAACTTCTGAAAATCCAGAATGAATTACAAATATCCTTTTACAACTCATTCCTACAGAATTCTTGCTGAATTCAAGCACTTAAGATGAGACACACGGAGAGCCTATAGTTATATTGGGCAGGATAAAATTGTTTTCTTTAGAATTGAAAAAACTGCTTCAGAGGCATATTTACATTAAGTAAAATCATTAAATGTTTTCATTTTAGCAATATCTTTTGCAGGTGTCAAACATTTTAAATACATACTTGAAATAACAGTAACAAAACCAGTGGTTAAAGTTAATTTTATCCTGGTTAAGGTTAATTTTATCCAGAGTGAGCTCAATAACATTTCTTGGTTTTCCTGTTTTATCTGGAATATGCTAAAATGGAAAAAAAAAAACAAAACAAAACAACAAACCAACCAAAAATAATTTCATTATTATTTCTTAATTCAGGTTCTTGTGGACTGGATTAAGTGGTGTATGTGTGGGTTTTTTTTTACCTGTATTCTTCTGGCACAACCTCTCTTTGCAGATGCTTCCATGTTGCTCTCCTGGACAGAGGAAGTTGGTTTTGAGGTTAGTGTTGCACATGTCAGATACTCATTCCCTGTAATCATCTGGAAGCATAGAAGTTATATATTCATTAACAAAAAAGAAAACCCAAAACTAAACGAAAAATCCCAGCATTTTTCTGCTTGTTAAAATGGCCTACTTTTTCAAAAGGTGCCCTCACAACACAAAGCAAAATTCTCTACCAAATTACTTTTTATAGGTGAAAAAAGTGATTAAGCACAACACATTTCATCCATGTGCCAAATCTGTGGGATATCATCCTCATAAATACTGCACTCAAATCATCTCAGCTAATTGTTTTATTGAAAAGAAGACAGAATCATAGAAAATTTAGGTTGTAAAGTACCTCTAGCAGTCATCTAATCATAACTTTTACTCAAAGCAAAGCTAACAGCTAACTTCAAAGTTATATCACATTGCTTGGGGCCCCATCCCATCAAGTTTAGAGAATCTACCTTAAAAGTCACAAATAGAAAAAATGTGTATCTCAGACAACACAGTAAATCATATTTCCTCTAAAAAAAAAAAAAAAAAAGCAGCAATGGCTGAAAACATGAATTATACAGTAGAAATTTTAGAAAACTGTATTAAAAATTATAGTAGAACATGATGAAAGTCATGCTTTTTATTTTTTAGTGTTGTTTTAGAATATACTGAATTTGTGAGAACCAGTGAGAATGAGCCCTGTTACTTACTGTACCTGTTCAAAGATAGATTTGGAACAACGACTGGTTGTCTTAACACTATAGTCCTTAGAATGGCATGCTGCTTTATTTTCTTTATTTTTGGAAGTGCACATTGTATCTTTTAAGACAGATTCATGAATATTTAACCCTGCTCCTTCATTTGATCTCTTTCTTTGTTTCTGTGATAACCCAAAATTTGTCACTTCATTGTCTAATTCACAAATCTGCAAAGGTGCTTTCTTTGTCTGTTGCTTCTCAATAACCTGCGTGGTATTTTGACTTGCAAACTTTTTTCCTCTTCTTGCACTGTAATTAGGAGACAGATATGTATTCAGACTCAGACTGATGTTTGATTTCTGAAGCACTGGCCCAACATTCTTAAGAAAGGAAGGAGAATCTGTGTTTTTATGATTGACTTCGCTTGAACTCCCACCTGATGCTGAGTTGTCAGAAAAAACAGAATTAGTTATTTGTCCAGCAGTCTCTGTTATCCATTGAAATACAGGCACAGTCTGTTTTGCAAACGTTTTCATGTTCATTGTCTGCAGTACGTTGCTAAGAGTAGGATTTTTGACCGGCATATTTTGAACAGGTCTGTAAACCTGAGTTATGCTGGACTTGCACACACTCTGCATAGAAGATGAAACACTCGTAATTTTTATTGGTGAATGTTTTTCAGCATTTTCTCTCCTCTTCCCATCCATTTGATTTGTCATCTTTCCATTCATTTGCATCAACTTTCCTTTGAAAATTGGTATAATTTTGCTGACTTTTTGGGGGGGAAGTTCAAAGGCTGAATTTAGAGGCATTCCTAAAGATTTCACCACTGGTAACTCTGGTACTCCTGGTATTTGCCAATTCTGCATTGATTTCTCTGTTGCTTCAATGCTAAACTTTTCTGCACCCTTACGGCTACTCGGAAAAGTGTGTGTTTCTGGCTCTTTGATCAAACGCTCCATCCAGTGGCTGTTTTCCATACTGCACGCTGAAGAAATTCTAGGCAAAGTCTGTTTCCTTGGAGGAGCCTGCGTTAGAGATACTACACAAACCGTCTCACCAGCCAGTTTCATAGGCTTAGATTTTATTTCCTGCAATACAACAAGAGTTGCCAAATTGAATGAACTGGATTTAAAAATCTGATAGTACCACCTAATGCATCACTGCATGATACCAACCTAATCTACATCACAATAGGTAACCATACATTTTCCTGTTTTGAATTAGAACGACAATATCTTGTTGTCACTGTAAATGAAGATTTGTTTTCTCCTGCCCTCAGTTCTCTGTTTATATACTATGCTGCAATATCGACTTTCTCAAAGGGAAAAACTTAAATTACACTCATTATCTTGGTCTAGTGCTTTCCAACTGGGTAATGTCTACCCCTTTTGAAGGGGTCTGCAAAGAGTTTGACTGACAGGCCTCCTCATCTCTTAAGACTTCTAAGGCCATCTGTATTCTGAGCAAAAGACAGTTTGGATGTCTGCAGAAACTGCAGATGACAAAGAGGAGCCATTCTAGCTTTGATCACTGCAGAGACATAAACAGGAACTGCTTTCTGAAAGAGGATTATAGTATTTTAGAATCTCTGCAGTTTCTGTCACTATTCTTTGTTCAGAATTAATTACTTCATTTCTTCTTTCACACACTACTAGCAAAGAAATTTGAATCTCAGCCTTTGTCACAACCTCAAATTAAAGGGCTTTTGATTGCTTGCCTCTTTTCTATCACCAGCCATGAAGTAAATGTTAGCTTTGGTGGTTTTAAATGTAAGAACTTTCTGGGTTTGTTTTTGGTTTTGTTTTTTTTTGTTTTTGTTTTTGTTTGTTTGGTTGGTTGGTTTTTTTCTTTTTTTTTTTTTCTTTTTTTTTCTTTTTTTTTTTTTTTTTAATACAAATAATTTTTATTTTTTTTTTTTTTTTTTTGATGGGAGAAGTGTGAGAAAATT
>JANHGN010026679.1:13228-24934 GCA_024605025.1 Megaceryle maxima | reverse complement strand
TTAATTTTTATTTTTTCATTTTTTTTTGTCTGTTTGTTTTGTTTTGTTTTGTTTTCACGGCATGGAAATATCTTTTCATTTCAGCACAGAGCATGGGCACAGAAAAAGGCTCAGGGCAGGTGTCTGCCTGGCAGAAAGGACAATGAATTTAGTGATTGAAATTGTGCCCTATATTTAACAGTGTTGAGAAAAGCTTATCAGTGAATTTCCTTAAGAGTGAAACTCCTTTCTTTGTCTAGATGGTTTTCTAGCCAGTAGCACATAAAGAGAAGTTAAAGTAGAATATCAGGTGGTCCTTAGATTTTTTTTGTTACAGTTATTATGTAAGCTTTGCACAATACCACTCCAACAAGTCCTGCATTTCACTAACTACAAGACATGGTAATATTATCATTACTATTGCTACTACTATTTGAAGTCCTTTAACTGCTTCCAAATGAAAATATTAATCCATACACTGGGTTAGTTTTTCATGGAAGTGTAGTATTGAGGTTAAGGAGATGATTGATAAATTTCCCTGGAAGCAATGCCTTCCTTAATGTTTTGAAACAACAAACAAAAATACATTTCTTTTAACTGATCTTTATGCTTCCTGAAGGGTGTATATTTTTTAATTTTTGTTAAAAGTCATTTTAAGATTTTCCACTAATTATTTGTTGTTTATATAAACATTCATATTCAAAATCTATTCCTCATTTCCAGTGCATCTGCATAGAGCTTTTTTAGAGCAAGTCTGTAAATTTGTGCGATTTTCTGTTCTGCCCATTCAACATGACAAGAACCAGCTACTTTTACCAGACACTCTGCTTGGTAACTGAGAAAAATTGCTCCTACATTGAGAAGCAGACAAGAATTCTTTCTTCTTTTGAGTTTATTTATAACATCATTTATTTTTCAATCATATGCAGGCACTCAGGTTAGAGTAAGGCTCTACTTTGTGGGAAGGCTTATGAAGCAGAAGGACATCCTATGTCCTAAAAATATTTCTAGTCTGATGCTCCAGCCACATTGGGATTTATGTTTCTACTTTGGCAGGGCTCTAATGCCAAACACATGAAGAAGTGCTTGAAGGATGACCAAGCTAAGGTAAGAGCCAAGAATAAGCATAAAGAACAACAGAGAGGTGGGGAAGACAGGCAAAACAAAAATATAAGCACATGTTAAGACAAGATATCAATGAGAAGTAAGATGGTTGGTTTTAATTTCCAATATAATTGGAAATTACCAGACATAACCAATGGAAAATGTTACAACTACTATGAATAGTTATTAATGAAAGGCATATTTCTACTCTGAGTTTCATCAAAAGTTGCTGCAAATACTTGGCCTTCCTCTAACATAATTCATATTTATATTTTCTAGGGTCTTGGCAGATCCATGAGAGAACCACTGCCACACTGAAGCTTTACTTATTCAGGAGACCTTTTGCAAAACAGGTGACACTGGAGATGCCCCAGTTAAAAGATGTCCAATTCAATAAATGCAGCATGCTCCATTATTTGATGTAGTCCAATTTGAAATAATAAAAAAAAAGCCTTGATTCCCTATAATTTAAATTAAATAAATACATATATACTTAAAAATCCCAAGATACTTCCAGCAGGAGCAGCTTGTGTTGATAATGTCTCACTTCTGGTTACCTATGTTTAGAAAAAAAATATATTCAAGCTGGATCTGGTGATGGAAAGAAGGTCTCTTAGAATGAAGAGCAAAAGAGAGTTTAACATACAGAAGACTATTTAAAGAGCCTTGTTAGGAAAAGGAGTATAAAAGTTGTCTATAAAACATCACGGTGCGGGATATCAGGAGGATGATCTGCAGTTTCCTTCTGCCCAAGCAGGTAGCCAAATCAGTGGGTTAGGGACATGTTTATTTGCTCTCAAATAGTTTCACATGAAGTGGAACTAGTGTAAGAGAAGATGCAGAATGTGCTCCACAGTCTTTTACATCAGAATGCTGCAGCCTGCTGGCTTCCAAATTATTGCACCTTAAAAAAATATGAATGCTCCAGCTTCTTCCCAAGAAGAAGGTGGACAAAGGTTGCTATAGCAAAATACATCCTTTTACACAATTTCACCTCCAATGAAGTATAACACAATTTGCCTTGGTAAGGCTTGCACTTCTTATGGACTTCTAGAGCTGGATGGTCAAAATGTTTTCCTTCATAAGAGGTATATCAAGAGAGCTGAACCAGAAGCTCCCAATTTAGTAACTGTGCTGTCACATACAACCTGTTCTTATCCCCTTTTATTTGTGAGATTCTGCCCTTGACATCTGACCCTGGGAGAGGATGCAGGAGCCTGAAGGGAGCCAGGCACCATCCTCTTTTTTAGGGTAAGGCATTCAGGCACTAAAAAGGGCAAAATGTAAGATACATCTCAGCTTTCTTTTTTTTTTTTTCCTTTCTGGGTAGGTAAGCTTGAGTGGATCCCTTAGGCTGCATATACTTCTCTCTCCATGGATTACACAGAGAAGCTAACCCTGCAAACACTTCTGTATTCTACCTTGTTGATGGCTTCATGACACCAGTATGCAAGATTTAAGAGTATGAGAAGAAAAAGTTGTGACAGATGGTTGTCAACTTGCTTCACACTCTACTGGAAGGTCCTCAGATGACAAGGCGTGTAGCCTAGTTTAAAAATTTCTAGATGCTGATAGTAGAGATCATATAAGGCTGTGGTTTAATGGAGGTTCTTGCTTACATAAATCTGTCTGGGAATCTTTCAGTCCAGTTGAAGTTATTGTACAGAACATATCTTTATTCTATTTAACATTCTAGCTTATACTTTCAGTACAAATATACATAGCCCGTAAATTCAGGACATGATTTTTAGTGCATCAGTGTTCAGATGACTAGAGGCCAAGATGTTCTAATCTCAGTATAAACTTTTCATTGTTTTGTCACCACAAACTTGTTAGTCTAAAAAGCAGACGCTGAACGCAGTGCCACTAGCTTTGCCTTGATGCTTTTTTCCCTCATGTCCCATTTCCCCAAACCACACAGAAAAGTAATAAAAAATTGAAAAGTAGAACTAATAATGAGTCTCAGCCAGCATGACAGTCTTTTCTTTTTTTTTTCTGTGCATCAAAGAACCATGCTTTTTTTTCTTTTCTTTTCTTTTCCTTTTTTTTTTTTTTTCAGTGTAGCACAGCTCCTTAAGGCATCTAATCATAAAAATGTTGGCTCCAGTCAAAGAAAGAAAGTGAAATATTTAGCCCAACCCCAAGTTAAAATGTGTTGAAAAATCCCTGTTAAGAACATAGTCTAACACTTTGTTCCTTGACCAGGCTTTCTTTCTGAATAGTCTGCCTGTTGTATTGTAATTTGCAGGCAGAATTCCCAGAAGATGGCTGCCGAAACTGGTGAGCAGCTAAAAAGAGCATCAAAGGTAAAATTACTAACACTGTAGTTGAAATGATGTGTGGAAAACTGGAATAAAAAAAGGTGATTAACTTTGAGATTGGTGCCAGAGCAAAGGCAGCCTAATGAGCACTACAGATTATTCAAAATAGGGGGATTTAGTTTTGTTCCTAAAATAGTATGAAGATTACCTTTTGAATGTCTTCTTTTTACAGTCTTGGTTGCGAATAATCCCATGAACAGCTGTTTAGCCCAACACATTGAGCAAAGAGCCCAAATGAGTGACCTGACGTAACCTCTTTCCAGCTACTACCCATATCTAGTCTGCAGTCAGAGACTCACACTACTCTACAATGGCTGGAGTTAATGAACAGATTATTTTCTCTCCCTGGTTTTAGGACTGCGATGAAAAAAATACCGGTGAATAGCCAAGCTTCAGGCAAAAGTAATAAAGAGTAATAATACTACATAAAAGGACAAATAGGAAGTAATTCATTATGCCTGAGATGTGCTAGACTGCATTGCAAATTAAACACAAAGCCTATTACTATGTGATAATTCACATGTGTTTGATTCTTACTTTCATATACATGCTTAAAACCTTTGGATGTTCCAGTTTTATCCCTACAGATAAGCTCACCTTCTGAATGCTGGCTTGGTTTAGGCCATGGGCAGTTTCTAGTTGCAAGTTTACCCTTCAGTCTGCACTATTACACAGACAACTCTCTAAATCAGAGTCAGGCATGGTTTCCACAACTGGTTTCTAGGAAAAGGAGAATATTTCTAATATGAATTTTGGTTTCCATGAGCTGACATTCTTTGTACTGTTTCAACTGAAGCTTCACAAAAAAAAAAAAAAAAGCAAGCAAACTTTTGCTTCCGCATTTCAGAACACAGCCTCATGCCTCTTGTACATTGCTGCTTAATTGCCAAATCTGTCATAACCCTTCTTTGCTATCTATAGTGAGTATGTGTCTTCCTACTATAGACTAATTACAGAGTTACAACTAATTAGGTTCTAGCATTTCTTGGGGAAAGTACACATTTTTTACCTCATTAGAATCTTGAAATATTCAGGGAAAAGGTTTACAGAATGTTCTGGAAGGAAACCTTTCTCCTTTGTGGAACCTTGTGGAAACAATCTTAGTCAATGTGTTTGGCTGGTGCATTTTGGATCATGAAGGCTGTCTAAGAGAATGGTTTGGAGTAGTTTTGAAGTAAATCCTTTTGCCATCTTTTTGTAATTTCTCACTATGGTTTAGGTGCACAGAAACTAGATCAACTTGGAAAAGACTCAACTGGAAGCTCTTCTTCAAAAATCACTCTAATGCTTAAATGGAGGCATTAAATCCTAAGCTACTGGGTGGCATACATCTTATTTTCCAGCATCAGTTTTTCTTCAGAACATTTTGAACTGCACATATAGTAAAAACATCTGGGCCAGGGCATGAGGCTACATTTAATCCAAATTAGATTTCCTGTCAGGGAGCAGCGAAAATAGTCTTCCCATAAGAGAAGGTGAGCCGAAGATGATAGCTGGGTAGGTAGAGACAGCATCTTCAGGGATAAGATGGGCAAAGCAAAGCATCTGAACAAGAAGAACAGCAGTAACCAGGCTCAGCTGACAACAATCACCAAAATGTCTGTAGCTATGACAGAGACCTGAGACCTGTGTCAAGCTAGGAGGTCATGCCAGCAAGACAAGGTCAGGACCAGGAATCACACTGGATTGAGGATCAAGGTGAGGAACACTCTGGGCACAGGTGTACCTACTGTGTACACCTCAGCAAGGAGTGAGGGCCTGAGCTGAAATGCAGCTCCAGAGCACAGGGTGCAGGCCCCAGATGAGGGTTCTCACTGCTCTTTCTTACTGCATAGCTGTTTTCACAGTAGGTTAGTGCAAGGTTTCACTGCTGCCCTGTATCAGAGGTGATCCTGAACACAAGATGCTAAACCCTGCTTAGTGGGGAAAGATGTTGCAGATCTTGTTGGGGCACTCATGGCCAATTTAACCTAGGACTTGCAGGTTCCTTCAAACAGGAAGAGACTCTATGAGCTTTACAAACGAAGCAGGAGCTGGGGTTACTGAACTGTGAGATAGAGATGCAAAGACCATGTCTAGATAATTTTATATTCTGTCCCTCTGTCCTGGTTTCTGTTGGATACAGTTAATTTTCATACTGTGGTGTATATACAAGGGAAAGAACAGAGAGGATAATAAATAAGAGCAGAATGAATTCTGTTTTTACAGTCCAAGTCAACCTGTTGAATTTGAAAGCTGTTCTACTGTTTGTATTAATTTCACATGCCATGATTAGATTCACTGATGTCAGGATGTAACTACAAATTCAAGCCTCTAAAAAGAAGCCAGTTTTACTTTTAGTCTATTGATAATGCAGGTAAGGGCTTTTGAGGTGTGCCAATTTCTGCCACGATGGTAAACAGGATATAAATACATAGACAAGGACAGATATTCCCTGGTAAGTAGACCTTCTGCAATGGTCCTGCCAACTGTCCATCTTAGCAGTGGAAGGTATCTATTGTTGCTCAATAGACTTCAACAATTATTTTGTAATGTGACAGCTCCCTCAGAATCCTCCTCACCTTCCTCATGTGTTAGTACTTATCTCTGAGTCATTGATGCATGATCTGTTTTTTATGGATGGGAAGACAATTCCTTCTATCCCATGACAGGTGTAATCTGCCAATAGTGTTGTGTGATTTCCCCTGACATACAAAGGCTGATACGCCAGTGACATCCTGCTTATTAGCACTGCAAGGACTTGGAAATAATTGTTCTGGTTTTGCAGATATTTGACCTGTCCTACTCTTGTCCTTTGTGCATGTGCATGTGTGAGAGAATGTGTGTGATTTTAAAGAGCTCACAAATAGCTCCATTTGTGCTGAAGACTTGATCCATGAAACAGGCTCCTGAATTAGCCCAGGCTAAGAAAGAGCACAGCTGTGAAATCCTCCTTTTCCTCCATTGACTAAATTGTAGGTAATGAAATCCTGGTCTGTTTTTTAGCCATTTGGCAGAGCTAATATGATGGAATATTTTTGATAAATCAGTAATTATATTAATATATACTGTGGTTTGTGAAATGTAGTGAAAAAACTCAATGCATTAAACAAAGGTGCTAAAACACTCTGGGAATTTGAAGTTTCAATTATTTCCTTACTTACTAGGCGTAGTACTCTCAGGTTAGGCCTGAAGAACAAAAGTAATACCATAGACTGATGTGGATCATGCAGGGTAGCAATGCCCATGATATAACCAAATCCTCACACCAAATATACAATGTCCTAGTTACATCCATGATTAGTGTAAAAAAAGTTTTTTACCAGAGAAGGAACTACAGAGTAATTACTAAATTGTTTTGTCTCTAGAATTTAAATGTTTTTTGTTTTCAGCCTTGCTCAGTTATTTAGGAAATCCAAGTAAATGTTTGATAATTCATTAATACTAAATTATATTATTTTGCAACATACTATTACCGTAGATATTTAATATATTGTACATGCATGAAGTTGAAGGCAAAATCACATTTATGCTGGAAGAACAAATCAGACATGAGGAGTTTACAGAATCATTCCTATGCATCAAAATCATAAAAGGGCAAAGTTGAAGTGCTTGTTAAACTAAAATAACTGAATTTATACCTAATGTAATACTTAAAAGCTAAAAGTATTATTTTATAGTGACCCATTTTTCTTTTCTGAAAAGAATTCCTCTGTGTGATTGGTTTGACATTGGAGAAAATGGCCAGTTCAACAGCACCAGTGCTGACTCTGCTTCCCTTATTTGAGATGAAGTAAGTCACTGAGGCCTGACCAAGCCTGCCTGTGCTCTCAGGACTCCAAAGGATGAAATATGCTATTTGGCTGGAGTAGCCCCTGGCGCTTACAGTTTTTGCAATCAACAAAGGCTGCTGCTGCCAAAAAGATTACTTTCTGTAGCCTTGCTAAAGCCTGGGAGACTGTGTAGAGCAATCTGCATCCTGCAGTACACACACAAGTCGTGACTACAATAACCCAGAGAAACCCTCTAGCGCTCATGACTTAGTGAAATCTTGTTTCAAGCTAATCTGCAAGCAGAATGCAATCATCATCTTCACTCTCAGCTGCCCTGTCTCTGATAGAGAGTGCCAGAGACCAGAAGTGCACATCTGAGACAGCTTCAGGCCAACGTACAAAATTTTCTCCTACAGAAAATCCCTATAATGAGAACTTAGTGACTTGCTGAACTTCCTACTTGGAGCGATATTATCTGTGTTTCCTCTTGAAAGAATGATATCCTCCCTTTTGAACCTCTAAAGCCTCCATAATGCACTAATCACCACAGCTGGTAAGTGGTAGGGACAGATGGTCTCAGATGCTATGACCCTAAAGAGTAATAAACTCAAGGGTATCAGTGAGCAGGTCTTCTTAAATGTAAGGCTTAAGAAGTGATAATTTACCATTGCGTTTGTTGGTTTACTTTCTGTAGTTTCCAGAGGATTCAAAATGGAAATTCCTATTTTAAAATGCCTTCTTAAGCAGTAAATTCTACCTCGTCATGACTGAAGAATTGCCTTATGATTCCACGAACTACAGTATTTGAGGAGGCTCTGCACAGCACAGAGTCTTCCGAGCATATCAGTTTGCAGGATTGAAGCTTTTCTGAGCTGCCACCAAAGGGAAAGATTAGAACAGCTATGCGGATGGTATCAGAAAGATCTGGTGTGCTTTGCTAAGGTATTGAGGTTTTAATTTTGTGCTCTTTGCTCAGGAGCCACATTTTTAGTTGCTTTCTGAGCTGCCTGGATTTTGACTTGCTATGCATATCTTTGCTCACAGATTCATAGAAGTCCTCTTGCAGAAAAGTCCCACCCAGCAAAAAGCTATCAGACTCTTGTTGCAATTTAGCAGTGATTTTATGTCCTCGTGGCTACAGTTTTAGTTGGGATGCATCCATATCTGAAGATCTCAAAGTAGCTTAAAAGTAAAAAAAAGAGAATTTGTGAGGACCATCAAATCATAGAAACCCTGAGAAAGAAAAAGAAATATTTTTAACCCTTCTGCCACTAAACTTTTTTTTTTCCCCGCAGCATGTGTCAAGCACAGAAAAGCTTTACATGTGGAATCTGTAAGATTCTAAACCTTATCCTAACTTCTTAAAATCTACAAGGCAGAAGGTATGCAATTATATGGCACCCATGTTCCTAATACATGCTTTTGGGTTATGACAACCTCCATAAAGATGCTGTAAAATCAGCCATAACAAGATAAAGTCCCACAGTGGGTATGGCCCTAGGAAAATTAGTCATCTGCCTTCTTATTAAAGCCATGGGAAGGAAAATGTTTACTGTGTGGGAAGGAGAGAAGAAGTCTGCCTATTTTGCCTATGCTCAGTCCTAAAATGCCAGGCTAGCTGCTGCTGCTGTCCCAGAGGTAGCAGACTATCCATGAGATGGGGACCCTGTCTCCTCCTAGTTGTAGTTGCCACCTCTCCCCTTCCAGCTCTCTGGCATCTCTGGAAGTAGTAAGTCCAAATCTGCAGGAATCTTTTTTAATGACATGGGATCGGTGTTGGTCTGTCATCCTTCAGTGAGAAAAAATTGATTTTGTGTCTATTTCCTATGCCTTGAGCCAGCTCTGCTTATGCCTGTCACAGCTGGAGCCTAATGATAGAGATCATTTAGAATTTGGAAGCTAATTCATAAATAAAATATCAGCTATACAAATCAATGCAATACTTCTCTATGAAGCAGTTTAGATTGCCTGAGACAAGCTCAAAGGAAATTAAATTGTTACATCACCTGTAGTACACACTATAATGCCCTTCAGCCACAGATGTATGTCTTCCCAAGAGTTTTCTGGAGGAAAATTCAGCTTACTAAGGGTTGTGAACCTTCCAGAGCTTCCTTAAACAAACTCCCTGCGTTTCATACTTACATGCAAACCATCCATCACCAACAATGGTGTTGTGAAATGGAAGAGTCGGGTAGAGGACGTCAGAAATGGGAGTGTTGCCCAAAATACTTAGAAGGAGCACGTTGGTATGGACTGATGAAAAATTAGGAGCTGAGGTTTCATAACTACTACAATGACACTTTATATAAAATAGTCATCGAGAGGAGCTGCTCCAGAGCTGGCCTGACCCACAGTGGAGCAGTAGATCTCAGTGTACAGGGGTTTTCTTGAGGTTTTCCTTAGGTAAGAAAATGCTGGGGGAGCGGAGAGACCTGCCAGAAGCTGGCAGCTCTCATTGGAGAGGCTGAAGAGGCTTGGGTGCTTCCAGGGCAATGGTGACCACCTTCATGCCTGTAAAAAGTGGCCTGGGGCACAGTAGCAACAGAGCACACCAGTCAGAGCATGGTGTAGCAGTTTTTGTTGAAGGCTAGGCGGGAAGGATGCTGAAGATCTGCCAGCTCAAGAGATATTTCAATTGGTGGACATCACCATCTCAGAAGGAGCTTAGCTATGGTCTCCACCTAGCAGAGAGCCATGTTCTCTACACTTACCAGAATGGAAGCAGCAGCACAGACAGAGCTCCCATGAAAACACGCAGCTGTCCAGGTCTTGGGCTGCAGGGTGTGCCAGAGTTGCAATAATATTGTGTTCCAATAATGGGTGTAATGGGTGGCAGTGCTGAGAAAAGCTGTGTGCAGTGTGACCAGGTGGATGATCTGCTCAGCCTGGCAGTAGAGCTGCGAGAGGAAGTAGAAAAGTTAAGGAGCATCAGGGAGGCTGGGCCAGAGATAGACTGGTGGTGCCAAGCTCTGCCCTCCCTGAGACAGGAGTGGGAGCACCCACCAGAAAATACCCAAGATAAGAGACTCTGTATCCTCTCCCTGCCAGGCTGAAGGCAGGAGCCTCAATGGAGTGAATGGAGGCAAGTCCATGTTCAGGGTGGCAGGTGAACTCTCTCCTTGCCCATCTTGCCCCCTCAGATTCCTCTGGACAACAGGTATGAGGCTGTGGATGTGGAAGGCCAGTCAATGGAGGATGTGGATGCCAGTCCAATTACATCAGATGTGTCTCCAAGGTCAGAAAGGCCTACCTCCCATATCATGACCACCTCCACAAGGAAGAAAAGAAGGGTTATAGTTGTAGGTGACTCACTTCTAAGGGCAACAGAGGGTTCAATATAGCAAACTCTCCTCATAGGGAAGTCTGCTGCTTCCCCGGGGCTCAGGTTAATGACATTACTAGGAAACTTCCCAGTTTGGGACAGCCCCCAGACTATTTACCTGTTCTTCCATGTGGGTGGAGATGAAGCTGCAACCCATAGTGTATGAGCAAACAAAAGAGACTTCAGGGGCTTGGGGTGGTTGGTGGGAGGAATCTGGAAAATGGGTTATTTTTTCCTCCTTCCAGTTGCAGGCAGTGACATTGGAAGGAACAAACGCATCCAGTCTATTAATAGAGTAACTGGTGCCACTGCCACTATTTTGAGATTTTTTGATAATGAGATGGCCTATGTGGCACCAGGCTTGCTAATGTCAGATTCATCTTTCTCAAAATGGCAGAGGGTCTTTGCTCAGTAGCTTGCAGGGCTCACGACAAGGCTTTAAACTACACTTGAAGGGGGAAGGGGATAATATCAGGCTTGCCTGTGACAAGATGTGGAATGACATGCCATGGTCAAAGGGACAGTGTGCTAACAAGGGCCCTCAGTTTGTTGCTTTGAGGTGTGCTGGGGACACTGCAGCACACTTGAAGCCTTATGGAGAGGGATCAGGGGGGCTCCTGAGCTAACAGGAGCTAAAGGGGAAACATCAGTGAAATACCCCAAAGGTATTAAGTGGAGTTTCTCTAAGAAGGTGACATGGGAAGGCTTCTTGAAAACACTATACCCTTTATCACAGCACTTTCAAACACCCAGGTGCTGGAACAGGTGCATGAAGCCTATGAGTAGGTTTAATAAATACTGCCTGGCCCAGCTACACTGTGTGTATAAAGAGAGAGTAGGAATATCAAGAGTGATTTAAAAAAAGAATTAAAAGTGTGCTGAGCAATACTTTTTTTTTTTATCTAAACAAGTAAGAAACATTTTTAAAGGCTAGGGAGCCACAGCAGGTTTTGGAAGATGGAAATAAAAATGGGTTACAACAAAGGATATTGCCAGGACAAAGACAGAGAAAAGATTTCATTTGAGTCTTACAAATCATAGTCTGCAATGAACTTTAATTATCGTTTTCCAAGGAAGGCTGAAAGCAGTAAAAGCACTGATAAAAGATGAAAAGGAAAACAAAGATGTCTGGGGTTTTGCTTGATTTTTTGTTCTTCTGTAAAGCTTTGTAATTTCTTATTGTATATACATACACATATATATCACGTATTAGTGTACTATATATTGT
>JANHGN010026679.1:0-12491 GCA_024605025.1 Megaceryle maxima | reverse complement strand
GTGAGGGTGGTAGAACACTGGAACAGGTTGCCAAGGTAGTTAGATGAGGCCCCATCCCTGGAGACATTCAAGGTGAGACTTGATGAAGCTCTGAGCAACCTGCTCTAGTTGAAGATGGCCCCACTTTCAGCAGGGGGGTTGGACTAGATGACTCTAGAGGTCCCTTCCAACCCAGACATTCCTATGATTCTATGATCATGGTGACCAAGACAAGCTTGGAGAGACCCATCACAGGGAAGAGAATGTGACTAATGGTTACGGAGGGTGGAGAAGAATTTAAAACTGCAAAGCAGCCACAGTACAGATGTCAGGCTACAAGGAATGCTGTATTTCCAGAAAAAAAAAAAAAAAAAAAAAAAAAAAAGAAAAAAAAATCCATAGAAAAAAAAAGTAGACAGCTGACAGAGTCCTACAATTTAGGAGGAGACAGGGATGCTTCTTTGAGAAAAAACATGAAATGGAAAACAAGATAAATTGGGTCTTTTCTGGCAAGAGAATATGGTTGGGGGAGGTTCAGATGGGAAATTGCTTGCTTGTTTTCGGAACAAAAAAAACCCACATGGAAATATTATCAGTGGAATTAGAGAAAACCCTTGAGTGGAATGTATTAGCAGGTTAATTTGGGTTTTATTTTGAAGATCTGGAATGTGCACACATCCTTGCTTCGGCATGCATGTGTACACAGAGACATGCATATATGCAGAGACATTTTTATAGAGACGTTTGTATATTAATGCACACATAAAGACACATGCACATGCAGTTCCACACACAGCAGATATCTGACTGTCAGTTCCAGACCCACTGCATGCTTTGAGTGCCAGTTGCTACCTGCTTTAAGAATAAAGTGGGATGTTGAGCACAAGATTAAGCAATATGCTCCATTAATCCAGGTAAAAGGTAAATCATGTTAAACAGTTATTAAAGCCATGCTTATTGTCCCTTTTTATCCTGAAGAGCCAAGCATCAAATCCGCTAACATAAAAACTTTTGGGAGCGTCTAGATGAAAAGCTTTCTCAGTGATGCAATGCTCTTGGTAGATTTCAGACCAAAAATGTATTTTAAAATTACATGTATTCAACAACATATTTGCTTATATGATTGTTGCCAAACCAGTAGAGAGAAAAACATCACTGCAAATTTGACTGAATATTCATATGGCACAAATAAACAATGAATACTCATCATGGCAAGCTGACAAAATTTATGCTAAAATTCTGTTGAAATTGGTTTTGGAACAAATTCAAAATTCATAGCCTGTTGGCAAATAATTTCCTGAAATTATTTAAAATATAATTCCTGAAATTATAAGAACTACAATTGTCATAAAATCATTTGCATACTTCACTTCTTGCACTAAGTTATTTAACCATAAGGACTCTTAAGACTTTCAAGTCTGAAATAAATTCCTATGTGAAATAAACAGGTTTTAGAAGACATGTTGATAAATTGTCTTTGGCTCCCACAATTTACCCTCTTATCAGGACAGATGAACAAGACTGGTCTACAGACTCTCTTATTTAAACACCATTACATATACTTGGATATCATCACTGGAAATTAAATATTAATTTTGAATTCCTGTTCCAACACAGAACCCAAGCTGATCTTTTGTTGTCTTTCTTTCCCATCATTTGGTGTTTAAGGGGGAAGTTAAGAAGGCAGCCACCCCTATCCTGGCCTGAGTTTTTCATACCTTTTGGTTCAAAAGCCACTTCAGTCACTGAAGCACATTAACACATGCTATACCTCTCAGATGGACTCTAACTCACTCAACACTTACTTGGCTTCCCCATCAGTTGGCTTTTTTTGCAAACATAGCTACTTTTTCCTTTGTTCTCATTGTTTCTTTTGTTCTCATTGTGCCCCTTCCAGAATCAGTTTATTACCTACTCTATCAAAGAATTTTACTTTAAATAGTCTACACAGACAGCTGCATTGGCAGGTGTCCAATTTGCCTGGTGTGGATTCATCTTTCAAAGATTGCACTTTTCACTGGAGGAAACTGAAGACATTCTTTCTAAAGACCTTTAAGTTTGTGCTTTTATTAATAACAATTTTCTTGGCTTTGTGATTCACAATTTACTTTACCTTGTCTGAATCACTTCTGAAGAGAGAAGGCAGATCCTTCTCATTTTCTTTAACTAAATGCAAAGCTGAACCCTCAAAAAGTGGTAACAAGATGCAAATAGATGAGTTTAATCACAGCTTGGGCCTGGTAACTAAACTGATGACAGTGTGTGTTTTATCATATAAGCTGAATGGTACCTACTTGTCACCATATCCCTGGACTTCCTACCCACAATGTCATTGTTCTCCTTAAATAAGGGACTGAACTGTACACTTAACTAAGAAAACAACTTGGAGACAATTTTTCAAGTATGTACAGATATCACATTGTCAAAATCTGTTTCTTTTATCAAGCCAACAATCTTGCAAATAAAAGCAAGAGGCTGAAACACTAAACACTATTGCAATGACTTGACTCACGACATTTCTACAAACTCAGCAAAGCTTCAACTAATTACCACAGTCTTAAAACAGGGAGATGAAGGCATTGTGAGGCTGCTTAGAAGAAGATCTCATTAGAAAGGCAGTATAGCAGGAAGGCAGGAGTTGCAAACCAGCCATGAAGCCAACATTTGAGCTTAATTAAAACAAGAAACTTTTCTTTAAAAAAACCCCACTGTCTAGATTTTGGGAACTAGTTGGGCAGGTATTTCCAGCTCCAATTCAATTTAATGACAGCTGAAATCCTATAGGTCCTTGAAAAAAACAACAGAATTTGATTGAATACTCACTATTCATGCCAAATTTTTATCCTTCTCTGTATCTCCTTGGCTGCTCCCTTTCTGGTGTTGCAACCCCATCAGTACCTTTGTGCTGCCTCTGTTCTCCATTGTAAGTAGTGGGGCTTTGGATTGTAAAGAACCTGGGCTTTTCTGAGTTTAAAAGCTGCTCAGGGAATTCATCACAGGAAAAGGACCAGGCAAATCCTCCTCACATTTGTACACCATCTGGAGTCCTGTTGCATTCGGCTTTTAAACATAAGGTGATAAATGCTGAAGGGCCTTTGTCCCATTAGATGTCAATTTACATGTCCTTGCTCTGTACATGTCTCCAGGCAGCGCTGCTTACAGGAAGCTTATCTGGAGGTCTCCAGCCTTTCTTTCAGGCACATTCAGCTCATCCTGTGTCCACAGCCTTGTGCTCTCTTTGAAGGGTAACTAAGGTGTGCACTTGCTGTCTTTCACAGCATTGTACCCAGAGCATGAGCGTTGCCAAAACTTGATGAACTATTCCATCTGGCTCATGACAAAACCTTCCCCTTTTCTCTCAGAAACAAATCCAACAGCAGCAGTTAACAATAATAAAAAAAAACCCTTTCACACTGTAAAATTGAAGTCCTTACATAGTTTGCATTACCTGAAGCCTGATGGTTGATCTGTGCAGTAGCCTCTAGTGAACTGCACAGTCTCTGCTTTGACATCAGTGGGTCCTCAACTTCTAATTTCAAAACTCCAGCTGTTCCTAAGAACTCATCAGGAAAAATCAGTAACCTTTGCTCCCCTTTTTCTGGACTTTGGAGATTACATTGCTTGTGACTTTGCAGAGTGGATTTGTCTGATGTGACTCTCTCATCTGCATGTGGTCTGAAACCCTGCAGTGTTTACGCTGCCAACACACTTTCTTGCTTTTCTTGGGTGATGACAGTAACTAGGATGCCAGAATAGACTTTCTTTGATGTTTGGTTTTATTGCAAATACTGCAGAATATGTTCCTTAGCCTTAAGTCAGTCACAAAGTATTTTGTTTTCACCTTCTTTGGTACTCCTTGTAAACAAACAGTATCATTCACATGTCTTCAAAACAGGTCTGCAGTTAACAGAAAAGTAGTAAAAACATCAGAATTAAAAACAGAAGGCACCCTTTGTGTCGTTCCAGTTGGCAGATGTTCCTTGCAGACCCAGAGCAAGGGGCTGCTTTCAGTCTTCCAGGTGTTCTCCAGGCTTCTGGAGCGATTCAACTGTCCTGGAGATTTTAAGTGCTTCTTTGTGCTTTCCAAGCTGTTTCTCTAGGTGGGTTTTTTTTTCTGGTTTGTGGTTGTTGTTTTTTTCACCATAGAAATGGTGTTAGTTTGTTGAGATTAAAGGGGAAACAATTACAAGTCTTCCAGAAACGTCAGTAACAATTAAACTCTGTCTAAATCAAAGTTCCAGCAAAACATTTCTTATAATTGTGACTTCAAAAGGAAGTAATATGGTAGGTGAGTTTTCAGGCATTCTCTTCTAATTTAGAGATTCATCACTAGAAATATCTCTTGGCAACATTATTGCACCATAACTTCTAAAGCCCCACATCAACACTCTCTCATAGTACAATCCAAGTTTAATAAGAGGGTCATGGGGAGGAGGAAAACCAGAACAGCAAAACGTGTCTAAATCTTCAAGGCTTTATTAAACTAGAAACTTTAAAAGTTTTTTACACAGTGGCTGGAAGTGTCACCTTAAAACTTACTGCATTTTATTAAATACAAGACTGGACGCAATCTAGGATTAAAGAGAAAATAGCAATAACACTCTATAACTTCTATTACTTTCACTTCAAAAGCCTGGGGTTTCTATCGGGGTAAAAAGTTGTGAAAATGAGTGTATTCATAATAAAACCATGCACATTGTCACAACCTGGGGATGCATTCCCATTTTGCAATTATAAAATGTTTTCTGACAATTCGATTGAGGACTTTACTTGTGCTACTGGAGATTTTGCTAGTCATGGTTCATTGTCTCCTAGTAGGATGGAGCTCAACTCTGGCAATATAGGTCCTCAAGCTGTTCTGATATTAAAGCAAAAGAAAAATGACTTCATACAGTGGTATATAACAAACATCAAGTTATCAGGCATGACCATTAGGGAGATAAAGACTCAAGAAAATGTTTACATGAAGGAAGCTTACAAATATACCTGCTTAATGAATTCCATCATCCTTCTTTTGTGAACCAAAATTTGTGTATTAAAGGAACTAAACACAAACTGTGCATAAGCACCTAGAAGATAATGGTGTGAGGTGGCACATCCAACATGGACTTTCCAATCTGTTTTTATTTTATGCCAGAATTACAGTTCTTGAGTATATGGAGGAAGCATCAGATTTCATATACCTTGACATTGGAACGACATTGCATCCCGTTACAGTCTATATGTAAGTTAAAGAAACATGGTTTACTATATGAATTAATTTTATACAGGGGAAAAACTGTCTAGAAAATAAGACACTGTCATAACAACAATTTACACGACAACAATTTACAACAAAAAAGGTTTTACAGTGAAGAACTTAAGTCAGCAGTGTCGTGTTATTGCCTAAAAAAAAAAAAAAGTACTAAACACTATACTGAAACTATTTCCTATTCTTTTATCACTCTATATAGGTAGAGGAAGAAAGCATTATAGCATAAAAATCTGAATTCCACTACTGTCAGCATTGCTAGGGTCTCAGTAGGAGTACTATGTCCACTTTTAGTGACACACTTTAAAAAGGATGTGAAAAAAAGCGTCGCAGAGAGAACAATGAGAGCACTGGAAAACATCACCTACAGGGAAAAGTTAAATCAGTTGAGGTTGTTTGATCTAGAGAGGAAAATGTCAAGGAGAGGAGTAATAACAGTCTTTGGATGTGTAAAGATGTTACTGCAAAAAGCAAGTGAATAAGCTCTTCTCCAGGTCTGTAATAGGCAGGGGATAAAGTAATAGGTTTAAACTCAGGAGGGAAGATTCAGGTTAGACATCTGGATATCAGGCATACTACATGTTCCCACAGAAAGAAAAAAAAAATTAAGTCAATCGAGGTTGATTTATCTCAGCAAGGGGACTGCACATAATGGGGACTTGGGGAAAGATCAAAACTTTCCTGACAAGTACTGAATTTTTTGCTACTCTACTGATGCCAAGGAATGAGAGAAATGGAGAAAATAATACAAGTTGTGATGTAGAGGGAGGACAGATGTGAAGTACACTGTAAATAACATTGCAGAAGAAAGATTAAAGAGACGAAATAGAAGGCAGTAGATGAGAGGAAGCAATGGGGAGTAAATAAAGGTGGTGAGGGGAAAGTGAGGATGCACCCAGAATATAAAAAGGTGAGGACAGGAGTGAGAAAGAGAGGATTTGGCACAGAAGATCCAGTCCTAGTTGGATACCTTTAGAGGTCTGGGGTATAGACACAGAAAGATGGTCAGAAAGATTTATTGCCTTACAGTAGTTTCCAGACCCCGCTGCTTTTCAGACACTTCTACAAAGTCCTCTCTTTGCATTCTTCTGCATTCAGCAATGACCATGAAATTGACTGGCAAAGAGTTTCACCACTTTCTTCCATATTTTCTCACAGCAGTTAATTGCACAGCTCCAAAATTTCTCAGTCACTGTTCTCAAAGATCAACATTTCAGCAAAGCCGTCCCTTTCTGTGCTTAGTTTTGGAACTGAGGAACTAATTACTCTGGAAAGTTTAATAACAAGCATCACATAGGAATTCTCCAGCAGCAGTCTGGGGGATAAAGTACATTTCTCCATGGCGCCATTCTACTGGCTCATCCCTTCTTTTTATTCCTGCAGGCTCCTTCTTTACTCATCACATACTTTCCAAAATCTGCAACATGGGAATCGAGGATGCTGTAGAAAACAGTGTAGTTTGATGCTTGACTGCCTCTTCCATCTCACTTCAGGCACTGCACAGCAACCAAAGCCTAGGAGTTCACATCCAAGCAACATTCCTGAGGGTCTGGCAGTAACATGCTAGCATCTTTTACTTCTACTATAGTATAAATATAAAATAAACAGCATAAACTTGCATTCATACTCAAAGAAAGGATGTATAAATATCACAGAGATGGTTGCCCCTTTTAGGCAGGTAGTTACATTCTCCCACTTTTTCTGTGGGCGTGGAAAAGAATCACCAGCCATAATGCAATGTTATGTCAGCCACATGCAATGCTAGTGTCAGTGGCAAAATGTCAGAGAGGAGAACCATCAAACAGCACACAAGAGGGAAAAATGTCTGAGAAATTTGCTTCCCATGGCACAAAATGTAATGTTGCATCTTTGGCCTGCCAAATAATTTAACTGCTAACATCATACAGAGGACAGACATTTAGAGTTTGTTGCAAAAACATTAAGTTCTTAACAATATGTTCCCCCATTAATGTTTTCAGCCACATGTCTGTTATTCATTTATCAGCTAATTCTCTGCAGGTGCATTGTGTTGGAAGTATATTTTTTTCTTCCCCAACAACACTGTTTAATGTGATGAACAATGTTGTCATGATAAGCTTCAATAATTCTCCTCTAGCCAATAATTCATTGAATTACAGCCAACCTAGAGGAACTTTACAGAGAGCCCCCAGCAAATTCTTCTGTGAGAAAAAGAACTGAGAACTCTGGTGCTCTATTGCCCAGGAAGGGGGTAAGGTGACTGTGACACCAATTTCAAGAAGTCACAAGCCTCCTGAGAATACGGGGGGTTGGAGGATGTATCTATAAGCCAATGTTTTTCACCATCTTAGGAAAAAATACATACATGAAAAATGCAGAAGCTTCCAGTTTTTATGAAGCCCTGCTTCTCATGCCTTTTTTTTTTTTTTTTTTTTTTTCTTTATGCTATGTTTTCTATCTGAATTATCTTTCAAATCAGTATACATTTTAAATGCAGGTTGTTTAGCTTGACAGCAAAATGCAGAGAAAAATAAACCCTGGTAAAGGACATTAAGATCTGTTAGGCTGAACAGAAAGTCATGAACACTAGCAAAGCAAGGTAAAAAGGGCAAATTAATAGCAAACAAATAGTTTCCAAATCTTGTGTGCAATAAAGCTCTCACATGCTGAACACAAGCCCTACATCTGTCATTCTGCCCTTTTTGGCCTGTTCTATCTTCAGCTTTTAAGATTATTTCCTAATCACAGGGAAGGTAAAATGAAACTGGGTAACGCTGAGGTCCCAGCAATCACACAGTGCCTCTTACTACATCCTGAACTGACACAGAAGAGCATCCCTAGTGTACAAAGAAAATGTGCTAATGAACTTATTTCCTCCCCTGCTCAGAGATAAAAGATAGCTTTCCTGAAGGGGGGTTGCTGCCATTGAAGGAAAGCAGCAGCAGGCAGCAGGTTGCTGTCATTTCTGGATTTCACTGAGACCAGATGAAACTATATTCTTGTTTTGAACAGCACAAAGTTCTGCATTTGAAAACAAAATTCAGAAGTCTTGCAATATAAACCTAGCCCTCTGTTTTCACTTTGTTTAATAGGTTCTCTCCCCTTTCTTCTCCCTTCTAGCAAGAATGAACTGCTTTGCTAAGATTTCCTCACACAGGGATTGTGAAATCTCAGCGCTCAGTGTTCCTCCACCTTTTCAATAGGAATTTTCAAAAAAGGTGAAAGCACTAGAAAGTACTTATTAGATGTCCCAGGGAATTTCCTTCATATTGGAAACTGGAGAGACTTCACTGAGCACAAAATATATTGTGGTTTCAACAAAATCTTCATTAACAGGAAGGCTATCTAGCACTATTTTTTTTTCTTGTCTTAGTGATAGTTTGTGTTTACTTCATACAGATTCAGCAATCCTTAAAAAGAAAGTTATGTTTTTCTACCCTTCTCAGAAATAGAGGTCCATGGTTTACTACTGGAGAAAATCAAGCTATGTAAGCCTCATGCACATAGCTAGAAAGAGCAGCTTTTATAAACCCCCAACACACTACTTTTCATTTACACAGATTTTTATGAAGAAAATTGCTCGTGAAGGAATGAACAAGAAATAACAGTACAGTATACACAGTATTGTGGCAAGGATGGCTAAAGTGAGCTACTCTGCAAAATCAGCTATTTAAAGACAGAAAGCTGTACAGCACTGCAGGATTGGTACTGGACAAAAGTGATCAATGCTTCCACGTGTCAACACAAAGAGAAAAGCAGGGCATGGACACAGTGACCTCAAGTGCTGGGCCTGTGCTCTGCCATTTGCCTCAGCAGTGCAGCACAGCCAGAGGCTTCCCTGGGTGAAATACTTCCAAGGACTCCACTCCTTCGTTTCTCCCAGGCACACAAGATGGTGACAAGGGTGCACCCTCAGTCTAACTTCACCATTCCTGCAGTGCCTGCTGGGGCATGCAGTTCCTGTGGCTGGATCAGGGTGTTTGAAATTATACACTTGCAGTCAATGGCAAGGAGCTTTTTGAAGCATGAAGGTGTTGCTTACACACTGCCTTGAAGCAGTAGGTCAACTTGTACTCTACATGTTCTTCTATAGTGATGAAAACCATCATGTTGCGCCCATGACATTAAAGATTTAAACAAAATGTTCTATTTAATTGAATAACTTTGGCCACCTAGACGAAGATGAGAGAGTCAAAAGAACCAAGCACAACTGTTTCTGGGAAACTGATCATCCCATGCCTCTCTGGAAACAGTAGATGCTCTGTGATGAGAACCGGTTGAATAAAAACCGTGACAGACACAATTCAGAGGGTGACCTGTGAAAACTTACAAAGGTAACGTGTGTGTAGCTGCAAGACAACAAATCTAAAACACGCACACAAAAAAATAGGTTTACAACTGCAGAAATCTTGTGAAAAACATGAAAATATTGCAGAAACTGCAGACATTGTGCTCAGGTTTGTCACAAGGTCCAACCTAAAGCACGTGATGTTCCTGTAGTACATGAGCTTGTGTTGAGCAGGAATAGAACCAGTGTCTGCTGTGGATGGAAGAAGTTGTATTGTTAAGGTGTATCAGGTTAACTCCAGAACGCTAAATGAATGTTGGAATTGATTCTGTCATTTTTGTACATATTTGAATCCGTTATCCCACCATTCTTTCAGAGTTTATCCCATTTTTAACTTATGTGGTAGATTGCCTAAATACAAAGATGTCTTTTGATGCATATTAGGTAGATGTGGGATCCTGTATAATAAATACATAGTGGCACTGCTGTGCTAGGCAAAGATCTGCTTGTTGCATTTAATACGCAAATAGCAATTGCTGCACTGTTTCAATAGTACCAAACACATTAAAATGCAAAATGCAGTTTCAGTTATTACAAGGGACAGTACTGTGAAGCTGTTTGCTTGCTCAGAGTTTGCTCAAAAAATTTAAAATTCAACATAATGTGACTTTCATATTGGAAAAAAAAAAAAACCAAACTTCTGATTTTGCACAAGACAGATTATTCCACAAAAGCTTAAAAAACTCACTGAAGTTGGTTTTGGTTGGTTGGATTTGTTTGTCTGTCTGCTTCCCACATAGGCTTCACTAGGAGGTCTTTTCCATTAGTTTAGGACTACTAGAGGTCTTTTCCATTAGTTTAGGACTACTACTGTCAACTACTGTTGACAACCTTTCACTGTACAGACGGTCAGGGGCCTACAGTTAGAGGGAGCTGGGCTTGTGTAGGCTGAAGGAGAAAAGAATAAGGGTCCATTAAAAGCTGCCCACAGCTACTTCAGAGAAAGTCACAAAGATGGGGGAGCCAAATGGAACTTGCAGGTGATACAGTGAGGTGCAAAGGACACCAGTTGTGTCTTGGCATGTTCAGATAGATGGACTTGAGGAAAAACTTCTTTACTAAGAGGGCAGTGCAGCACAGGAACAGCTTACCTGGGAATGTGGGAAAAACCTGAAGGCTTTCAAGAACTGGCCTGGGAAAATCACAGCTGACCTGATATTGTACTGGGGATACTTTTGCTTTGAGTGGCCTGTTGTATTAAGTGGCCTTTAGTTTCTTTGATCTGATCAACAACCCATAGTACAAATAAGAGTTTTTGTACTATCAGCAATCACAAAGCCATTCTAGATCATCTACCCATACAGACAATATTAATTTCCCAGAATAACTGTATTGCTTTTTGCCTGATTAGTATTATTCCAGCAGTTCACTTTTCAGTTTTACCTTTGATTTTAGGCTCTTTAGGTGCAATGTCCAAAATAAGGTGCTTTCCTGAAATAAGGAGGTATCCAATAACATTTCTGCCTTCTTCAAACAGAAAAGATAATATAGACCTTCTGATAATTGTTGTTATACTGAACAAGATTGACTAAACACTGGTTTCTTGCATAATGGTAACATTTAGCAGTGCCAAAACATCTTTCACTACTATGTCTGTTGCTACCCATAGTAAAGGGAAGACATTGCCTTAACGAATGGGCCACCAAAGGCAGACAACAAATAGAGGAAAGGGCGTACATATAGTGGAACACTGAGATAGGAAGATATGCCATGATTTACACAAGTTGGCTTAGAACAGGGAGAGCTGATCTGTTAAATACAATTCTCCTAAGGTCTAGCTCAGTACTACTACACCACAGGTATCTTCCAATAATTGTTAAAACTGTTGGGTTTTGTTTCTTCCAATAATGAACAAAATGGAGTTTTCAGAAAATCATATTCTTCAGCCTCTCAAGGTAAACAGGCACTTTCATGTCCTGGGTCTCTGCCCCTGCTGCTTGCTACACAGGCAAAGAAGCTCCCCCAGACTGTTTCATGAAGAACTGGAAACAAGTTTTGGTGACGGCTTTATTTCTTTCACTGCCTTGGAGGGTGTATACATTTTGCCCATGGCAAAGGCACAACTCAGTGGCACATAACTGAAGTCATAATTTACATTTGGATAGTCTAACAGCAGAGCCATGCCTGACTCATTTATAAGGAGGATGAAACAATATCGTCAGCAAAAAACCTGTGACTTTAAAGCTGTGGCTTGCAGTGTACAAATGCAGGAAAGAGTCCCCAAGGAGCTGGTTTCTTCCTTGGGTATAGCTGATCTGGCACATTTTTCTTGTGTTGTTCTGTAGTTTCTGTAAACTAAGGCCAAATATCTCGAATATTTTCCCCTCCTTTAGAAATTCCAGGTTTTGCATATCAAGGTGAAGTGCTGCCTACAGGCACTTAAGCGTGTTCTAGCTACCCTACTAGAAGAGTGATCTGCCTGAGTTTAAAAAGTGACTGCATTTAAAAAATCATGGTAGAAATAGCCCATTCACAGCTACTAACTATAGAGGCACCAGTTCTGTTTAGAGAAGTCCCTAGAGCAATGGCAATTTATGGGAAGTTGTTTATATTCAAAACCTATTTACACTCAAAACCTCGTTGGCAAAAGCGAACACGGTTTAGCATCAGCCCTATTAATGTTGTAGCTGTCTAATAATCCAAATTACTAGTGCATTTATAATAATATGCACTCAGAGAAACCTCATTAAGTAATACAGTTAAAATTGTTTTACAAGATTTATTAATATTATTGAGTATCCTGGACTAGACAGACACTTGACTTGACCCACTGCAGTCCTCTTTTATCACACAGAATCACAGAGCTGCTGTGGTTGGAAAAGACCCTTAAGATGATCAAGTCCAACCTTTATCCAACTCCACCAGGGCCACTACTACATCCTGTCCTTAAGCACCATATCTAGACTGCTTTTAAATACATACAGAGATGGCAAT
>JANHGN010026678.1:32034-51018 GCA_024605025.1 Megaceryle maxima | reverse complement strand
CGGAAACAAAAACGGATCCTGGTTGCAAAGTTATTTTTAAAAAGAACACATATTTTGGGTTGATTCAAAATAATTCCTCCCCCCCCCCCCCCCAAATACTTCAGCATTTATTTAGGTATATGTTTTGGCTGACTTAAAACAAAATCACTCTTCTTGTTCTTGGGGGGTTTTTTTTCCTGCTCAAATATTACGAAATTTTTTTTTTTTTTTTTTTTTTTTACCAAATCCTGCTTAGGAACATTTGGTGATAGTAGGCAGCAAAGAAAGCAGTATAGTTTGGAAGAACAATCACTGCAAAAGAAGCAAAACAGTTTGAGAAATATTTTGTGTTTTGTTTTTTCTGCTGCAGTTGAAATCTTGGTGTGTTGATTTATATTTTTGTTTTTGTGAGATATTTAGATGGAGTATTCCTGAAAGAAAACTTTTTTTTGTCATTGTATATTTAATGAAAAATGAGCAGAGTAAAGTACTCGTGAGATGCAAGACTGAAGTGCAGAAGAAACTGGATTTTTATACATTGAAATTGTATGAATGCATAGCTGGTTAAATTTGGAAGGCTGCTGGTGGTTGGACAGAATTTGTTTTTTTGGACAGTGAAACTCAGATGCTGTAAAGGACTCCAAAGATGTCCTGAAAATTCTCGATGATCATGCTGATGGGCAGCTAATTCCTTCTACATGTTGTATACAGGCACGTAGATTCGTGTTGTGTGCACATTCACAATTTTTAACTTCTGTGAGCACTAAAATAGCTTTGCCTTTTATCTTTGCTTGTCAGCAGCATCCATACATAAATATAGCACATCTCATAAAGTCTCTTTTGTGCCCACAATGAGCCTCTAATTAATACTGCATATAATTCCATAACATTTATTATTAATAAGTATTAATACAACTTTAAAAAAAAAATAAAAAGAACCATTCTCAGGATTATGATTCTGACCGAGCATGTTGGGGGTGAAAAAATATACAGAGATCACTCCATTTCTTGTTTTCTTGGCATAAAAATAAGACAAAACTACATGCAATTAAACAAATCAACACCAGGATGTTATAATAACCATCTCACTTCCTTGTGCATTTGATTCTTTTTAGTGATAGAGGCATGGTTGTAATGAGGGTGCAAAGAAAATTTTGCCAATAAAGCCTCTTATTGTCAGTAGTTCACCTAAGTTTAACAAAATAAAATGAAATACCTGCATATATTCATATGCAGATGTGATAGAAAGTATTTGCAAGTTTAACCCCCGGTAGTTTCATGGGCCTTGCTCCTCAGCGATGGGAAGAAGGGGAAGAGCCGGGACAGAAAGGGCTGTCAGCCGGGTGAGTGCCAGGGAGCACCGTGGGCCCAGGAGCACTGGAAGTCAGTGCATGTGAGAAGTTAGTGGTAAAAGCTGAAGGACACAGATGGGGGAGAGAGAAAATGTCTGTTCTCTTTTTCTCATCTTCCCAGAAATATGCTGGAACTCTGTGATGTGTAATGCTGGGAGCACTAGTGGGAATTTTCCTGTCTTGGTAGATCTTCTTGGAATGGAAGGGGTATGGAGCTCTGCAGCTTTCTGCGCCCAGCTGCTCAGCCAGTCCATGCTCCCTGAGGGTTCCTCCTTGAAAAGCTACTGTAGCTACTCTGTAGAGGATAGGATTATATATAAGGGACCTTCTATCATTCCCTACTTGTAAGATAAAAGGTAATAGTTACCACTGAACTGGAAGAATACCTAATGGTTCAGAGACTTCTCAATCCTTTACCTTTTATGGGATTTGGAATGCAGTTCAATGCTAAACGTTGCAGTGAAGTGGGAAAAGATAATCTCTGCTAAAAATCAATTTATAAAATGAGTTCATATTGATTCCTTACCTTGAAAATTCTGGTTCAGTAGAAGTTGGAAGCTAAGCTAATACTAACCAGGCTTAATTCAGAAGGATTTGTTTTGTCTTGCTTCAAAACAAAGTACATTTCTGACTGCTGTGTTAGGAGAGCAGATTCTCTGAAGCCTTCAGTTCTCACTTAGGCAAATAAATAAGGGATTCGCAAGACTTTTCTCCATCGAAAATGCATCAGGTGGGTTTAGCTCATTCCCAAAATCTGTCTAGTCACTCTGGAGCCTGAAATGACAGCTTAGCCGTTCTGAAAACTGGTCTTTTGTGCACAATGGAGCAGAATGCAAGTACGTCTACTTTTGACAGAACAGTTACACAAGGGCCATCTAGTCTTGCGTTTCCAAGTGCTCCTTTTTTTTTTTTTTTTTTTCCCCCCCCCCAGAGAAGTGTTAATTTCTAATCTGTGGCATCTAACTGTAAGTGTGGGCTACTGTATTTCGTGATCTGTCCAGAAATGCTGTTTATAAATAGAAAGGAACTTTGTGCTCTGCCTGTTTGCCCAGGATTTCCTGACATTCAGCAGCCTTGCTGGGATTGTAGTTTTGCTGTGGCTGCTGAACGCTTACAGGTACCAGCAGAGATGCAGCTGCTGTCTTGTACTCGCACGTAGGATGTACTACGTCGTGCAGCTGATGTGAGCAGACGGAGGAAGCCTAACGCTCTCAGCACGCTAGAGTAACTGCGCATGCTCGCCATTGATTGTGGAGCACATTCAGCTTCGTTGCAGAGTCACTCTGCACGTAAGTGCATGTTGCTGTCTTGGAGTCCTTTCTGTCCAACAGATCTTACTGTGTGTGAACAGTTTACAGTGTTAGTAAGAGAAAATTTCCAAATGCTTTGCACACTTGAACTTCAGACAGTTTCCTCATCCTAATTAAAGCTGGTGAGTGGGAGTGCACAAATCCTCTTCTGGCATATGAGAGTTATTTTCTGACTGATACAGATGAGAGGGGTTTGGCATAGCTTAATAATAGTTGTGCTTTGAAGAAATGTTTGGTTTATACAGTTAAAAAGAAAAAAACTGTTTTGGGTTGTAAAGGCCTAAAGGGCATAATCTGTACTATCTGATCCATTTGCGTTAGGAGCTGCTACACTGAAGCACAAAACAGCCACTTGATTTCTTAAGCACCTGAAGAGGAGGAGAGGCAGGGGGCTTGAGGGTGGAGAGGGGAGCAAACAAACCTTGGCCAGAGCTTTGACAACAAAAGTTTCCTTGTTTTAATTTAGAAACAGTCACATGTGTAAAACTTGCCATTTTTTCCAGCATTTCCATTAGCACATTTAAATTGGAGTTGTTGGAAATCTTGTTACAGGTAAGAATGTACTTTTCATAAGCTCTCGGAGAACAGCAAGGGAAGCAAAATAAGAAACAAAACCCTTTTTCCTGATTTTGCCCCCCTTCCTCAAAGTCACCTAAAAATGAGGGGATTAACTATTATGAATCAATAGGAGGCACTTTTGAAAGAGGAAGCATTGCCATCCAGATTTGAGGGAAATGAAGCGTTTATTGGAACAAAAATACCCTCTTTGTTCAAATGTTACTTCATTGAATTGTGTATTCCCTTCTGAAGAGCATGAAAAGCAATTGAAGAAAATGTTTTATGCCACTCTTCCTTTCTTTTGGCCCTCATGTCTTTTTCTTTAGGTCTTCCTGTTTTACCTTCTTTTCTGTGTGTCCATCTTTCTCGTTAAATTACTAACCAATGCTTTTCTAATTAATGGCAGCTTAATTTAATGTTTAATGAAGCTGTGTCTGTGTGGGGCATTTGATTTAATTTTTTTTGTTATTCTGGCCTGGCCATTAAGATTAGCAGCATCTGTACGAAGCTGCAAAGTACCTTGGGGCACTGAGCAACAGTTCAAACTTTTTTTTTTTTACAAAATGAAAGTGACTGGCATGTAGGATTAGTAGAAAGTATCCCCTTCATAAAGGGACTGTAACTGTTTACCTTGCAGCTTTCTCCATCAGTTGCTATTGGTTCACTTTCTTTGAAACTATAAAGGTGCTGGAGTTAGGTACAGCGTTACTGTAACGTAGCTGGAAAAACTATTGTGAAGAAAAAATGTCTATGAATATTCCATAAGCATTTGTATAATTACGCCTGTTATTGGGAAGTACTAAACAGTATTGCATATGAATATTTTTCAGCTTGCAAGTTGTTTACAGTTTTCAGACTTTTTTTTTTTTTCTTCCTTGCATATTCACATTTTTTTTATGCAGCTGCTCATCTAGATCCCATGATACTGTTTCTGTTTTGGTTTGGTCAGAAGAGCTTTGCATTTACACTGACAGAACAGACCCTTGTATGGAGGTAGGAGCACAACTCCTCCTAACAATTTCCTGACCCGCAAACACAGTTTCTCCAGTAGAAAATGTACCAACACGGTAGTAATTGCTGCTGCACTGACTTTGTGATTGGTTCTTTTCTGGGATCAGCATATATTGGTGTTCCCCACGAAGCACTGCTGGTCAGGGTGGGCTTATGAACTGTTCCTACTGGTTTCTCAGGAGCAGTAAGTGGCATAATCCTCACTTTTGTTTTAGGGATCAGTGAAGGATGTACTCCATGAAATCTTGGGGCACTCGTGTGAAGTAGCCTCCAAACAGCAGTGTTCTGGGAACGGTGGTTGGCAAGACAGTTTCTGCCTGGCAGCGCTGAGGCGGTTGGCGTTAACAGACCTGTTCAGAGAAGTTGGGCTGTGCCGAGTCGGTATCTGAAACAACCAGGTAGCTTTGTCTGCAAAGCAAATCCAAGCAGTCTTGTGACAGCTAAACCCAGCTATGGCACAGGCCTTGGTGTTGTCTCAAACACGTACTTACTGGTATGAGTTAGAAGTGGATGTTTCTTGTTTCCAGTCGTATTATTCCATTCTCGTGGACTTGTTTTTTCCAGTGGGATTGGAAAGACAGTGTCACTTTCAGAGGTGTGATGAACTCTGTCCGTCACTATCTAGCTCTTAATGACTTTATAGCTCCTTCTGCCATGGTAATTAAGTTTATCCTCTGCTGGCACCATCCTGGATCATTTAGATGAAGACAGAACATTTATTAAGAAGCATCATCATAGTTTTCCTGAGAGACTATGCACTGAGGCAGAAAGTATTTAGGACACACTTTAGTTTAATTTAGAGGTTTGTTTTTATTTCAGGAGAAAGATTTGCAACATGATTATGTCTTTTTACATGGTAATCAGCAGGAGGAGGATGCAGATTAGACTGTTTAAGAGAAACTAAGAAAAAGTACGTACTTTGAGACTCATGTATGTTTCTTATATGACTCTCACCCGTTGCTTCGTACAACCGCTATTTACATTTGGAGCTAGTGGTTTCTTAAATGCTCAGAGCCCACAATTGAGCCCAGATTTCCAAAAGTGCTTGGCACCCAGCAGTTCTCACTGAGACATTTTTATGGCCAGATAATCAAAATTGCTCAGCATGGTGGAAGCCTAGGGAGTTTTGAAAATCTAGCCACTTATTTTAATGCCCAGATGGAGGCTGGGTTCTTCAGGAAAGCTTGTTCATATATTACAGTTCCAATGACTGTGTATCAGTCCTCTAAGCGCGGTTTTTTTTCTCTTCTGGACGTGCAGTCTATCATATATGTGCCCTTCGAAAACTTTCCCACTCATTCTTTCATCTAAACTGTAATTACATTAGTTTCATTGAATTGGGAAAGTTGTTAGTATGATACGAAAGAATCAAAGTTCAAATGAAAATCAGATCCAGTAATTACAGGATTTTTCTGCAAGCATTTTTCTTTTCAGACTTGACTTGGAAATGAAATAAAGACAAGAGACACCCGTTTCCAGGTTAGGAAGCAAACAAAACCAAATTGTAAAGGGTGAGGGTTGCTTAGCTGGACTGCTTCTTATAAAGCAGTTTGACAGCCGAAAAGAAAAACACTGAGGTAACTTGTAAAGTGAATAAGCTTTTAGCTGTTAGATTTGCAATTTTCCGCTTAGTGTTGCCTACCCTACCGAGCTGAGAGACTTACATAATACGCCAATAATAATAGTCAGCATTTACTTTGTACTATGAAGATATTAACTAACTAGCCTAACACCCCTGCAAGGTAAGGAAATAGCATGATTGCCACCTTGCCTCTGGCAGAGCAAACACTAGCACAGGTTAGTTAAGGTTTGCCAAGAGAGTTGCTGGTTGTGTTGTTCCTCTCTCATTTCTTCTAACAGTTGCAGAGCCACCTCTTAGTGTCCCAAGAGATATGCTTCCTCTGCGCTGTTCTGAGAGCCTGACCCTTATTTGTCAATGAACGTCCAGTACCATTTGTGATAAGAAAGGATTATGATGAGTATTTAGTGATGGTCAGAGTATCTCGCGTCTGCCCACAGGTTTGTTTTACTCGGGTAATTGTTAGACATGAATGGCAATTCCTAGAGTTTCGAGTAAGTGCCATTAATAGCAGTCTCTGTGCCTCAGAGTCCTTTGGAAGTACGCACGGGGAAGGTGAAAATGTTTCGTGCCCTGGAGGGAGGGGTATGTGGATGCCTCCAGTGCATTCACCTAAGGACTTTCAGTCGTACCTAACTCCTGTCAGAAAAGCACAGGTTCTTGCTAGCTGCCATCTAGAAACTGCCCCTTTTCTTGCTAAAGGTTGAGTAAGGCTGCATTTCCAAAAGCACCCAAGTCATTTTTCCTGGCCTCTCTGCTGTTACCAGGACTGGCACAGACACATTGAAGTGTGAGTCTCATTAAAAGCCAGCAGATGGAAGCCAGATTCTTTGAGAATCATCAGGTACTGACCTCTTAATGATTTCAGTAGACACAGGTTTATAATTATTTTTAATATATCGAGCTATGACATGCCTGAATCAATAGTTAGGTTTTTAAGTTCCCCTCAAGCCCTGTTTTCCTCCCTATATACGCTCTATGCCTCTTAGCTTGACCACTACTTTTTCTCTTGCAAGACCCTAAAAGCTCTGTGCAACTTCTGTCTACAAGGTTTGATACACATTTTCCTGGGAAAGGAGTGACCTCGGGAGCATCCCACTCCTCTTTGTTCTTACGCAGTGGAACATATTTGTCCGCTGTCCTCTCTCAACTGCTTGTAAGCAGTAAACTCAAAAGACAAGCCTGCCAGAGGTGGATTGTTTGCAAACCTGTATCTAAAAAGACTTTATTTAGCTAAAAGTAAGCAATAATGTGAGTAGCTTTAGGGAAGAGATAGGTAAGAAGTGGCTTGCATGGTGTGGGTTGATGAATTCAAAAGGAATTTGTCTTTTAATTACTTTGCTGCTTTTGAAAATGTACGCGTAAGTCTTTCCTCCAAACAAAAGGAACTCAGGCTTTTTACACAAAGAGGTCTCTGACTGACTCGAGGCGTTATGACACTAACTGGTTGTGAGTTCATTCTGCTGCTGGATCAGCTTCCTTAAACAGTCTTGTGAAGAAACCTTTGCCAAAAATCGTATTTGAGGCTGGCTTAACATGGTGGTAAATGAACTCTTTCATCTGCTTTCTTCCAGCAACAAGTGCTAGCTTAAAAGTAAAGTGCTGAAAGGGGTGAAATCAACGCTATGTCAGTACGCTTTGGTTTAATAGCACTACTAGTAGTGGCTGGCACTACAACATATTTAAATACTTTGTGCTGCGTGCTAAAAAATACACAAATAATTTGAGACATTTTTATTATGTAAGTATGTCTTCCTCCCTCAAGTGGAGTGCTTATGATCTCTCTCTTTTCAGGAGAGACACGTTCTGTCTTTGCTTGAAGTTTCTCTTGGAAAATCAGGAGTTGGATATACAGAACCTTTGATTGCTTAGTTCTTCCTCCTAATACCGTTTAACTTCTGGGGGGGGGATATTCGTTGCGCTGTTTAGTGTTGTGGGCAAGTTCTTGTGAATGCTGATGGAACCATGTTTGCAAAGCAGCTCTGCTGTTCTAATCTCTCGTATGAGGTGCTCAAGAAAAAGACTACAGTTAGTCTTTTGCAGAGAGCAAGGGCAGAAAAATCAGCTTTAGGAAGGAACTGGTTCCTTGCAGTTCAGAGATGTCAGCTGACCATGAAAAACTTATTTTTTTAACAAATGTATTCATTTATTTCCTGTTAGGAAGGGTTTCCTTCCAAACAACAGATTTTATTAATTCTCTTGCCCTCCCTTCTTGATTATTTTTTCCCCATTGAAAACTTTACCTGATTTAATTCATTTTTTTGTTGTTACTTCTCAGTGAAAGATAAGGCTCGCAATTGGGCCAGCTGATAGTAAATGAGTACTGGAGACCCAAGTAGGAATAGCACAGGGTAAGGAGGACCAGGAAACCACTACTCATGTCTGCATAACTTGTGGCAGCATCTAATGTTCTAGGTGACAGGCACCTTAGTAGACTCCAGGTCTCTGTCTCCTACTTCTGTGTAATATAAATAAATAAAGGAGCGTGTGTTTGAGAGGTAAACAAATGTGACCAAATACACTGATGCCTAGCAATTGCTATCATTAAAAGAAGATCTCAAGCTGTGGCCACTTCCTTGGGGGTCATTAAAAATCCACTGGCAGATGCAAGCAGCTTAAATTTACAGCTTGAGCTCTTGCTCTTGCATTCTGCCTCCTCTTGCCCTTGTAATTTCCACTGGAGAAGTATTCACTTCCTTATCTAAGCTGTTTAATTCCCCCGGTGGGGTAGAGTACAGACAACAGCTCTTGGTGGAAGCAGCAGTACAGTAATACTGTCCACCTTAATGCATTTATTTCCAACTCCCCTTCCACTCTTGTCATGGTTTTGTTCTTTTCCTCAGAGAAGTGAAGGAGAACACAAAGTTAGGTAAGAAGATTGCTGCTGAAGCCCCAAGCTCAGATCTTTCACTGTGTAACTTTCATGGCATTTCAGTTGTGAATCTATTTTGTGTGTAGGTTTTGTGCAGTGTTTAGTATGAAAAATGAATGATTTAATTGCCCTGCAGGGTATGGAGACCAAATAAAATTAAGTTCAAATGAGCTACTGTCATCTCCTCTGGCTTTACAAGAAAAAGCGATGTTAAGATTTGCATCTGCTGTAGTGTTATTAAATCTTTCAGCATTTGGGGTGTGTCATGCTCTGCAATTTCATTAAAACCGTATCATTAACTCAAGGGTCAAATTTCTCGTCCTCATGGTTGTAGAGAATAGCCTCCAAGTGTGTTGCCTAAATATGATAACGGCCGAGCAAAGAGAAGGCAAATAATAATCCTGGATTGGGTTGGTGATTTTGAATCTGAAGTTACTGGTTGTTTTTTGTTTGTTTGTCTCTTTGGTTTTAAGATCCCATGTCTGTCTTTCAAATTCCTGGAATTGTGAATTTACACATCAGTTTTGCAAACAGGGGAGGGGGTAGTTCTTAATTCTCTGGCTGCTTTGACTTGTAGCAAGAGTCATGCTGGGAAGTTGCTGGAAGTTAAGGATGAAAAGGGCCACACTTGCTCCTGAAGGTTCTGTCTGACAGCACCATTTTTACTTGGAGAATGTGGGTGTCACCCGGCATTTGTAGCAGTACATGTAAACTAGGATGTTGAAGTGGGATAGCCATGGTTGCATCAGTACTTTCTGAGAGGTTCCCTTTCTGGCAGACATCGCTGCGAATGCCTTGGATTCGGTAATTCAGGGCAGAAGTGTGTGTCTTTGCTTTACAACCCTGCACGCAGCACCCCGCATCGTGCTGTCTGCAAGCCCCGAATCAACCATCACAACACGAGTAGAAACTGTTGAACAAACATACCAAGGCCTTCTGATATTTCACTTGCCATCTAACATCACAGGCCATGCTGCTCCAGCAGAGCCTGCCTAAGCCTTTTGTTTCAGCAGAACACCTGCCAAAAACAACATGAAGGTTTACCAGCCAGTATTTCTTCAAACAGTGCTGCTACCCTCCCCAATCACAGCCAAAGAATGCTCCTGTGTTGCTGCCAAGTTCTGTCAACGGATACAAGCAGTGGGGAATGCAGGAACTGCCACCAAGTTTCCAGAAGAACGAGGCTTGACGTATTTTGGCCAAAGAGAAATCCGTAATCCTTAAGGAACAAGGATTCCATTTTCATGGAAGTCAGACTAATTGGAAGGGAATGGCAAGGAGATGTAACTCCGATTCAGTGGGATAAAGTAAGCCAAACCAGTTTCTTAGCAGAAAGCAGGTGTGTGATCTTAAGTCCCATTGGGATACATCTGGAATGTTGTCAGTTCCTGCAGTGGTGTTGCTGTGGACTTACGGGAGACTGACATCAGGATCTGGCTCACAGGAGCAGCTCATCTGGCTTTACCCCCTGGTAGCTGAGGTTACTATGGACCTCACTGAGGGCATGTCCAGATTTTGAGCTTAGGCTATTTCCAAGCCCAGTGTCTTTTCCAGATTTTTCTTTATGGAGGACAGTCAGCATCTGCTTTAAGGGTATTGAATGACTTCTGACGGGAACAGTCCACACACAAGTCAACAATATATTACAGTGTGAGTCTCCAGCCTCCAAGAAATGATACACCTACTGAGGAGCGTACAGGATTTTCTTGGTCTGTATCTCAGAGAGTTCTTCACCGCTCAGATAAGATCATCTGGTTAGAAATAACACAGAATATAATTGCTACTTTCTCATTGATCCTACAAAGTACAGATTGTGGAGTGTATCTTGAGCTTGAGGTTTTTTTCTATTTAAGAATGTTCTTCCTGTTGCAGTTTTTATACTCAGTAAACGAATATAAGGAGAAGGACATCCAGGATTTAAAACACCTGGTGAGGGAATGACACCTCTGTGGTTGTTTTATTGTGTCCTCCTCATTTTTCAAGAGCTCCACTACATAATCTTTAGTGGAAACCCCAAATGAATGTGTTTGATTAATTAACAGGTCAGTTCCTTAGCAGGTATGATTTGTTGTTAATGGAGCTATAATAAGACTGTGTTGATTTGTACCATGAATCCAACTCTTTGAAGTAAAGAACCATAAAGTATTAAGTATACTCTGTGGGTGTGCAGAATTAAGTACTGCGCATGGGGGGTGTGTGTATACATAAGCTAGAATTTATTTTTTGGGGCCCCTAACCTTTTTTGTGGTGTGTTGTAAAGAGATCTGGGAAATTCCCTTCTTATGCTACCACTAAACGTTCAGTAGTTTATATTACATAGCAAGTATTGTGCCGAGGAAAAAAAAATCAACCAGGTTTATGGCTTCTTTTTATTTAATTAATTATTTTCCCCTAAATGGTTCAAAAATATTGCTTCAGGTTTCTCTTTTTCAAGACATTCTTTGAACCAACAAAGAGAAGTAACTGGCAAATTCAGTAACAAATTCATTGGTCAACTCTTGGCCATAGTGTTTCCTGGGCTTAAAACAGATCTAAAGTTCTGGGCTGGCTCAGTCTCTGATTGAGATCCTGAAGTGTCAGTAGGCTTGCAATGAGCCAGTAGCTGATAGCTCTATTTATCTGAACTGACCCTTGAATCAAAGCTCAAGGAAGAACCGGGATGTGAAACACCACGACAAAGACAAGGATGAGTCACTGCAGATGGGACCCCCACACCTTCCCAATTAGGTGTTAGGTTTCTATCATTCCTTTTTGTTTCTCCTGGGATACTATCTCATTTTAAAACTCTGTGCCTCTCTGTATCTTACCTGTCACACATGGTAAGATGGAAATCGCTACTTGTTACCGTTGAAGAGACCACGTTAGTCCGGTGTGGTGGGACCATCTTTAGGTCCAGAAGAACAAGCAGCAAACTCTGCTTCTGTTCACTCACAGCTGATATCCCCCCCCTCCCCCCCCCCCACTGTGGTCTCCTTGTTTGAAGTTGTTGTAAATTTTTTGCAGTTTTGAAGTGAGTTTTATTTCTATGGAAATACAGAAATAGTGACAGCACTAAGGGGAAAAAGCTTAGTAACATCCCTGTTGCAACATAAGGTCAATTTATGCAGTAACTGAAAATATTTAAGAACCTTAACTTGAGAAATGTAAAAAATCTTGTAGTTAGGTCTAGATACGCCCGCTGGATGGAGAAGGCACAACTGTCCTTTAAATGTTAATTAATCCATTCAGTGTTAGAGTAGAAATACATTCACATCTGGGACTTCACCATTGGTTTTATTTATTTATTTATTTATTTATTTTAATGTATTTTAAAAGCTCAGTTACTGTGGAAAGTCGGATTTTTCCGACATTGATGATTCCTAATCCTTCCCATTTCAGTGTCTCGCTGCTTGGTCCGAGTTGTCACGTGTATGACCTTCTCAGCCATCTTTATATAGTCTTCTGATTTTGTGGGTGGGTACTTCTGTATCCTGTATACATTTTGCAAGTAGAACAGAACAGGCTATTTCAGTTGGAAGGGATCTACAATGATCATCTAGTCCAGCTGCCTGACCACTTCAGGGCTCAACCAAAGTTAAAGCATCTTACAAAGGGCATTGGCCAAAAGCCTCCCTAGCACTGCCAGGTTTGGGGCATCAACCACCTCTCTCTAAGCAGCCTGCTCTGGTGTTTAACCACCCTCACTCTAAAGAAGTGCTTCTTAAAGAAATATGTATTGCCTGTTCTTTTTTTTGTTGGCTTCTCATTTGCCCCATTTCATTTTTATTGGACTAGTGATCAAACGTGATAGTGCCGCTTTAAAACCTCAGCCTCTTGCTAATAAAGAGATTGCAACTTAGGAAAAAAAATCAGAACATGACTGGAATATACTGAGAACTCTTAAGAGAATTTTGGACCTTCTCTCTTTCAAACAAGCAGTCAGTCTTTGAACCTCATAAACATTACTTTTTGATGTTTAAAAATATCAGATAAAACTCAAGAAGTTCATTTTTGGAGATGTAACTTGATTGTCACATAAAGTCCTAATAAGAATTCCAGCAGAATAGGATCTATTTGTGCTGCTTCTGCTTTGCTTAAACTCTGCTATCTACCACCTATTGTGGCAAAATTGTTTGAAACTTCCTAATTTTTTTCTAAGCTTTAGGTGGTTGATCTGATCCAGTATTGCTGGTCTGAGTTGGTAAGGGAAGCGAATGTGCTTAGCAAGACTTGAAGTGAGGAAATACTGTGTATACATAGGTCCTTGTTTCTTGTTACCATCCCAGTTATGAAGTTATGAGACCTGAAATGTTGTTTGAAATGGATAAATTTCAACTGTATAATATCAGTTCTACTTACTTTCAGTCAGTACTCTGGTGCCTCTGCTAAAAATAAACAAACCCTTCTCAAGAGAACCAAACACTAGTCCTTCATTAAAATGTCTTCTAAAATGAAAAAAAAACTTCTTTGAAACTGAAACTCAAGTGTTCTAATCTGGGTTCCGGTTTTACAGGGAGAATGAAACCCTCAGGTCAAGTGATTTTATAATCTAATTCTGAAGTTCAGAGTGCACTAATCTGAGTGGTGTCAGTTCTAATTAGGAGATTCGGTAGGTTTGAACTGTTCTGTAATTTTAATCTCTAGTAGGCATTATAAACACACAGTGCTGCAGTAAAATACTAAATTCTCCTAGAAGTGAGAGTAGTGGAGACTTTCCCTGTCTAGAGGGGATCCATTGACAGTGCATTTGAAAACTCGATCCGGGATCTGATACAAGACAGGTAATGATCAGGGGATGTAGAACTACGCTACTTTATCCATCACAACCCGATGAACTCAGTTGAGTTTTAGATCCCTAATATCACCTCGTGGAAGGTTTTGTAAACTGAATGGTGAGGAGTTGGTTGTGGTACAGAAGTTCCTGGATATTGCGTGAGGAGATCCTATAGTAGGTAACTTCTGCAGAGGTCATCTGGCTTTAGCAAGAGCCCACAGCAAGTGGACCAGGGTAGTTCTTAAAATGCTTTTTTATAACTAAATTGAAAGTAGCTTGACTAGGCTTTGACCATTATTGGCTCCCCTGTCCACACAAGGGGATGGGAAATGATGTAGACACTCAGCTGTTTGTTCTCCTTAGAAAAGAGACTCTGGTGTTGGTACAAACACTAGAACACTTGGCCTTACCTTTCCCCTGTATCATGACCACTTTTCCTTTGCAGAGCTTTTATACAGAGTGCAAGGACCTATAAATAACAAGGGAGCCTATAAATAAATACAGCTGTGAGCCGACAAAGGCTTCTGACAAACGATGTTTATTGAATTTCTCACGTGTGGTCCAGTTTGAATCCAACCGTGGGACTTGTTATGCTTTTGAAAGTGTATTTAGTGCCCAAGCTTGGGATTCCTAGTGTTAGGCAGAATAGGGAGCTCTCTGGCTAGCCGAGTAAAAGACAGGAATGGGTAAAAGGAAGAGGTTTTTTCAGTGAGCAAAGCTTATTGTATTAACTTCAGACAAATCAGTCCAAAGATCTACTGCCTATTGTTTACGTGAGAGGGTTTATGAGAGAAAACAATCATACTGCTGAGAAGTGCTGGCTGAACCATGACACCACCCCTCCCCTCAGTAATTAATCCTGATGTCGTTGTCCTATAAATGCAGTAATCCGTATCTAGATTTAAGCACATTTTCTTGCGGCATTCAAAAATGGTAGTCAGAGGTGTAGGTGGGTATGGCCTGTTACGGTAGGTGGTGTATGGACAAGAAAATAGAAAAGCCTCAATGCCAAAGAGCTCGAATTCTTCCACTTGTGCAGAAGTTCCAGGTCTGTTCATTCGAGCATAGAGTCTGTTGGATCTGCCTCGTAGCCACCATGGGAGCTCTATTCAGGTAAATTGACAAAGCATTAATTACTTCAAAGGAGAGCTAATGAGGCAATAAACCACAAGGGTGAAACTCAAATGGTTTATGGTACCATTAGTAGGCTGAAATGGAATTATAATTAGAGCAGGGCAAACGATTCATAGTCCACAATTTATCCAATGGATTTAGTGCTTGTTTCTCTTCATGAATTATGCACAAGTAGACATATTTTAGCAATGTATTCATTGTTTGAAATTGTTCAGCAGCCACTTTATCTGGAGATGGTTCTTGCCAATAGGAGTAGCCTTGTACAGTTTATATGAGGTTTCTCTTTGCTCGGAGGCTTTGTGCAGGTATTTGTGTTCTGTAGTGGGTCCCTGAAATACAATGGTGTTTCAGCTTCCTGAAATTTTATATAGAAAAAAAAAAAAAAAAAAAAAATTGATTGTTCTGGGTTATGGAGCAGTTACTTAAATTCATTGGAGAAACCTTTCTTGATCTTCAGGGATGGGTTTTTTGCTCGAGGAACGGCTGTATTGCAAATAGCTCAGCAGCAGGCAAGGAACCTCAGCAATACTTGCTCAAACATTTATCCCAGAAAGCATGTAAAACCTGTGTGTCCAAATAAAAGTGTGGTTCAGAAATGATGAAATGGGCTCAAGGAGAGCTTTGTTCCACTACTTAGGTCTTGACTTGAGTTAGGTGCAGAAGAATTCAAACATACATTTAAGTGACAGTCTTATCTCAAGCTTTGAGGTGGTGTGGGGTTGAGCTTGTAAAACTTCTCTTGGAGGTCTTCCAGTTTGCATAAAATACTGGTATAATATAAGGGATGATCCTTTGTCACGGGATATCTTTCCTGTCTCTGCTATGATTAACTTGGTATTATTTATGCAGGGCAACAGTGTTGCTGAGGGGGATCTAATGTTTGGAGATGACTCTGTGCACCCCCTGATGCTTCTTGTCCCTGGATGATGTGTTTGTGCCCTTAGCTTGCTGCACATATACTGGTGTGTAGCAGGCTTTATTGATGGCATCCGGCTCCTTTTCAGACCCAAAAATAGAGGTGGTACTTCTGAGTATAGAGTCCCTAAACTACCCGTTAAGATGTTCTGGTGTGTCAGCCTCTCTGTCAAAATGTCTTGGGGCCGCTCTGTTTTTCCGTTACCATCCTGTTCTCTTCTATGCAGACCTATTCAGAGGAGACAGAATTAAGCCACAAACCTTTCTCTTCTTCTAAAGCTGCTGTACAGACCAGCCTGTTAATCAGGCATTTACTTCTGGATATCTCAGGTGATTGACAAGCTTAGTTTCTTGGAGTGGAGGTGCTTTGTGCTGCCCAGTGGTCGCCTGGCTCCACGTTTGCCTTCCTGAATAAATCATGCATTCTCCTTTTTGTATGACATGTTTAGTTCCATGATTTAAGAGCTTTAACATATAGCTCTTGCTTGTTCTTGCTTTTGTTAATAACTAATCATGAATTATCCATGAATGGGCTAATTAGGCATTAACCATATATTATATACCAACCAAAGAATCGGATCATTCACACGCATCTGTGTAGGTAGTAACTTCTTGAAATATCCTTGGGCTGAGAATGTCTGCAAGTATTAGGGGAGATCTTGGCAATTGTGGCCTGCAGGGTGGTCACAGCATAGCTCAAAAATCAAAGCAAGTCATACATGGAACAAATGCCTTGTAGGAAAAAATAGTCAGGATCTCCAATGATGCAAATGGTGAAATATGGATCAGGAATTTGGTAACATTATCCTTGCAGAATATCACTGGAATGGTGTTTGGTTTTGGGTTTTTTTAATGTAAAACTTTGAAGCTCAGGTAGAATGAAGTGCAGAACAGGAAGACAGCCCATGGATTGTTTTGTGGATTCTAATACTGTGAGCTTATGAAAAGAGAGGCAGAGAAGAGCCTTTGTAACAGTTTGGGGTTTTCTATTCTGGGTACCCATTAACACTATTCTGCCGTGGTAGTTTAAGAGTATGCAGTGCAGCATTGATGAAAATCAGTAGTACAGAGTAGAAATGAACAGAAACTCAAGGAAAGAGGACTAGAGGTGACCTATGTGAAGTCTGAGGCAAATACCCCTGTTGCAGATATCACAGAACTGGGATTAGGTGAAGCTGCTGACAGAAACATCAGTAACATTAGCAGTAATTCTTCAATGTTCTTAAATCATCTGTGAGACAAACTAATTCTGGTTCTGTTGGCTGGCTACAGAGAGCCTGATAAGGTTCTGTCTGCCTTCTCTTCAGTCTGCTTTCATCTTGAAGATTTTTCTCAGGTAGCTGCTACCTGCTGGGCCTCAGAATGACATCACTGAATTCAGTCGCTGGGTCCAGTAGTGCTGCCAGCCTCCACACCAAGAGCATTGCATGGTGTATCCCCACTTCTTATTTTGTACATGACCCAGCATAACCCAGGCCCAACTCTGAGTCAGTGTAGAGTAAAATAACAAAGTTGTCATTTAGATGTTTGAATTAAAAAGGTTGTGGAGTCTGTTTCTACCAAATGACTTTTCCATCAAATATTAATAAGCTGGCTGGGTTTTTTTCCAGCAGAAAAATACCAAGAGGTATAAATCCATATTAAAAACTAAGTGCCTACCAAATGGAACTTCATGCGCATTTGCTGTGGTTTCTCGCTTTCTTTTTACTCAAGTGTTGCAGAGGAAAGCCAGCAAAACCCACAAAATTGTTATCTTCTCTCTTCCATCTTGTAGCCCCTAAATTGTAGTTTGAATGCTGCTGTTTTCTGTAGCGTGCATTTCTGGGTGCCTGACTAAAGCACAGATGACATGATACATGATGAAAGCCAAAGGGTTAATCTTCTAGGGGCTCAAGACTAATGGCCCAGTAATGCTCACCCAAGAGGGAATTGTTGTGGCTGTTTCAGATCTCAGTCCTAGTCATTTTAGAAGAATTTTGAGATCTCCACTAGAACTTTGGTGGTGCTAGGAGCAGCTTTTAGTAAGGGACAGCAGTGCTTAATATCCATGTACAGTATGGTGGATCAAACCCATCCTCTTACCTCTCCTTTCTGCTACTGCATTAATCAGCTCTGGATTTTCTTGATGGGCTTACTGTGATCAGATTTTCAACCTAGGCCTCCATGTACAGTGTTCCAATTCCTGTTCATCTCTGAAATCAGAGTAGGAAATTTCAGTGCAACTTCTAGGCGTGGACTTTGAACACTGCCGACGGCAATGCTTCCTAGTCTGCTTCTGCTGCAGTTGTACAGTCCTGGGCATCAGGTCCACTCTTCTTTAGATTTCCTTTCTTGTTTTCCACTTTTGATGTGGGAAGTGACTTAATGTCAGTTCAAGTGACATTATGAGGAGCAAAGGGTGCTCTCGTATTAGGGTCTGCATTCCCAGGTGCTACCATTGCTGAATACACTTCAGTGAAGAAACCATAGCTACTTTAGTTTCTGCAGAGATGTTTGGGATGTTCTGAAACCATTACACCTTTAGCTCCTGACGCCTGTTGCTGTTCTGTATGCGGCAGAAATTCAGAGGAGACTTCTATCCCTTTCAGTGTAGCCTTCAATTTTTATTAATTTTGCTTTTTGCAGCTCCCCCTTCTCTGTCCTGCTTATTATGTATGTATGAGAGAGTGCATATTACTTCACTGAGCATATGTGTATGTGGTACTTGAGTGTTTCTGTGTATATATTTTTACATAGATGTGTACTTCTATAGATGCAAATATGTATATACATGCATTCAGACAAGTCATGGAAAGTATAAACGTGTGCTTCTGACCATGATTTGTGAGCAACCTATAGATGTGCCCGCGGGATAGCCCGCGCAGGTCTGCGTGTGTCCCGCAGGTTAACACGTGCATGTGTTGGATTCATCGCTCTGCTCTTTGGTGCTGTGAGAATTCTGACTTGCAGCCAAATTCTCTTGTGCAAATGGTTTGGATTTTGGGACTCTTCCCCTTGTCGATGTGCTCTACCAATCTCTCTCTTACTGAAAGAAAGACAAAGATGGAAGGCAGGAGAGAGAGCAGTGTAAAGGTCAGCTAGCACTGCAGCCTGATGCAGAGATTTATAACCCTCTGAATTCTCCCTCTCTCTGGCAGCATGTCTTCACAGACTCACATTATCTCTATTAATACCAGCCACAAGGTCATTACTCAGGCACTGAGCCTTCCTCCAGCATAAATATTTATACAAGGCTGACCTGCGGCTGCTGCGTTTGCCTTTTATTTGATTTCTGCCGCCTTTTGTGTCTGTCAGCTAATGTCTTTAGCTGCTCTGTCTGGGACGGTGGGAGCTGAGAGAGGAGCCGGGGAGGAGTTAAGAAGGGAGTGAAAGAGAAGATGGGGGGGGGGGGGGGGGGGAAAGGGGGGGCAGGGGGGGGCGGGGGAGGGGGAGGGGGGGCCGGGGGGGGGGGGGGAGGTGGGGGGGGGGGGGGAGGGGGGGGAGGGAGGGGGGAAGGGGGGGGGAGGAGGCGGGAGGAGGTG